>CATIWQ010531530.1:0-37408 GCA_949673415.1 Euphorbia schlechtendalii
AATTTATGAAAAGTGTAAAAGTGTATTAAGAATTACTAGTGAAAAGTAATTGATTTTTTATTTTATTTAAATATAAATTTTTGTATTGGTGTATTTGTCACTAATTAACGATGTTTTAAAAGGCGTTAGGCGCTAGATGGGTGCCTGATAAAAGTCTCTGGGAATCTAGGCGTGAATTAATCGGGGATTAGGGGGACTAGGCGAATTAGTATTTTAAAATTTATAATATTTATTAATGAATTAAAATTATAAATTTAACTAACATATAAATTTTTACATAATAAAATAAAAAATTCATGTAACAACATTTTTCGGGTTTTGACAACATTTTTTTAGATTTTGACGACACTTTTCTAGGCTTTGACGGCACTGTTATGATATTTGGCAACATTTTTCTGAGATTTGATGACACTTTCCACCTTGACCATTCGATTATATAAAATCAGAATGATGTTTCAGAAAATCTCACTTAAATGCAGCTTAAGCGACCGCCTTAACCGTCTTTTGAAACAGAGCTAATGATATGTCTACTGTCCTAATGAATATTAGGTATTACGAGATAAAAATGTGTTCAGTTAGAATAAATAAATTAAAATATGCTATTTGCTTTATTGTGTACCACATGCGTTGCACATTAAAATGAAACGTATTATATTCACAGCAAATACCTAAAAATGTATATACAACATAAGTTTTCACTTTCACCATTTCATCACCACAAAATAGATCATACATACTTTTCTTCTATATGAAGATAGATTAACATATGTGATGTCAAGGCTCATTAAAGGCTCAAATAAGTGCATTTTGGCCTAAAAAACAAGACCACATTCAAATTAGACCTCGGCACAAACACGAGCTGATACCTTTTCAGCGTAACATTTAGGCCGAGCCAAAATCTGCCGTCAAAATGCTTTCAGCGCTACCCACCGTGCCTAAGCGGAGACACTATCGGCAAAACCCACGCCAACCCTGTTTTCTCCTTATCTCTTCTCTATCGCAATAAATGCAACTCTGACTGGCAGGGATGAATCATTTAATGCCCTGTCGGTTGAAAAGACCCTCAAACTGCTTGCCACGTGCGCACAGCTTGCGGGTAGGTCTCACAGTCCAACATTACATAATTTCCTATAAAAGGCAAGGCAACCTCCTTTTGAGGTAACTGTTTACTTAAACAAGAACATATTCATTGCCCTTCTCAGATAATTGACTTAAACATTGGAGGGTCTTCGCCGGAAACACTTCCGGCCGGAGACTTGTTCTGCAGGACTCAGAAACATCAAAGATCGTGGATTACTTTTGGAAGACATCAACATGTAATACATAGAATTTAGCCCAATAAAACAAAAACCGCCATAACGCAACACTAATTTCCATACTTAATTGCAATCATATACCATCTCATAACCTCCTAATTGTCCTTGTTCTCTCAATTTACGAAATATACACCTTTATTGTTGATGTTGCAAACATAATTTGCAAGTAGTAAGCGATTAGTGCCAACTAAAGAGACCCATGATGCATTATGCAAAAATTCAAGCAAGTTGAGGCGAATTTTAAATTTTTTTTAAAATTCATGTTCGAACTCAATTTTCTTCAAAATTAAATCATTCTTAAAATAATTACTTTCAGAGAAGAATTAACCTTTTTTTATTGTTATTACAATAATTAGTATATGTTGCTTTTTGACTAGTAAAAAATCAAAGACATTATGTTTTTCTTCACTAATTATAGACAAAATGTGTTAGAGTTTGAATAGGAGTTTCAGTTCCTAGTCTTACTGTCTTAGTCAATCCATTTACAATTTGGCAATCTGTAAGTTTTTTAATCACAGTAATGTTTAAATGTTAATTCGTAAATTAATGGTTAGAATGATCCGAAATTTTTTTATCTACTCGTTTAACGCAACTAATTTGTTACATTTATAATTTCATAAACATATATCGTGTTTTGTTTATGGAACACATATATGGTGGAATGATCTTCCACTAAATAAATGAAATATTTCTTTCATCTCATCATATATTATAACTTTGATTAAAAAACAAAAAGACAAAAAGAAGAACCAATTGAACAAATATCGATAAAATGATACTGTTTCAACCTTTCTTTTACCAATCAAATTCTTATCATTTTTTAAATTGTTTTTGGCATTTGTTTTATACACAGTCATATTCAACTCAACCGTAAGAAAAGGCAAATTACGGTGTGGTTGAATATGGCTTTGTATAGGGGCAAAACAGTAACTTACAACAAGTAGATAAAGTATTCAGATGCAATTTGGTAAAAGTAATTCAATCCAATTAATCACTAGAGTTGCACGTGACACTTACCACTGTAGCTGTTATATATTTCTGTGATCAGTAGCTGTAAAAACTAAAAACTAAAAAAGTGAAGAAAAACCCTCTAGTCTCTCTCATTTGACTGACCACAACAGTGCACAACACCAACCAAAACTACACAAATACCCTCAACAGGTGGCCGGATAATCTCCGGTGGGTCACCACACCACACCACCCTCAGGCCGGCCCCACCACCATCCAAAAATCTCAATTGGAATGAATACATAAGGTAAAATTATTTACCTTAGCTGATCTCCTCACTTGTCACAGTCTCAGCATCTCCTCATCTCTACTTGATTTTAGATGCTAAAAAAGATTACATTTTAATTTAAATTTTGGAAAATCAGATGGAAACCCAGTAACCCACAGCCGGGTCTTGGAAGAAAGGGACCATTACAACAAAATATGATTTTGTCAAATTTTTTTAATATATATTTAGTTAATTTGCATGAATGAAATTCTTTGTCCTGTTTTTCTCTCACTGTATAAATACCAATAACTAATAATTTAATAAGTTTATAATGTGACATGAGGTTGGTTGGTGTTCTCTTTCAATGAAGACTTGAGTGAATAAAGATGCATGCTTTGGTGATTTTTAAGAGTGAAAAACAAGGGTTAGTTTAAGAGGGTTTTGAGTGACGAGTTTGTGAGTTTCAGGGAGTTGAATGGAGACTAAAGGAAGACTCATTGCCGGTTCTCATAACAGAAATGAGTTTGTACTCATCAACGCCGATGAAATCGCTCGGGTAATTTCCCTTCCCACACATTTTTGTTGCTTTTGCTTTTGAGCTTATATACATTCTCTGTTTTCTGAAATCCCTCGTTGGTTTGGATGATATTGTGACCAATTTTGTTCATTATTCTCCAATTACTTGTTATTATTTTGTCAGTTTCAATTTAGAGAGCAGGACAATACAGTTCATGCGTTAAAGTTTGCAGCTTTGATTCTGCACATGAACAGTCTTTACTAAAATGAACAGTCAATTCACATATTTGTCAATTTTCATTTCAGTTACATTTTTTCAGGTTGAAATTGTAACGCAGAGTTTTAAATGTGCACCTGTCAATTTCAGGTGACTTCTGTTAAAGAACTAAGTGGACAAATTTGCCAGATCTGCGGTGATGAAATAGAGCTGACAATAGAAGAAGGGGAGCCATTTGTTGGTTGCAACGAATGTGCATTCCCTATTTGCAGGCCTTGTTACGAATACGAGCGAAGAGAAGGAGACCAAGCTTGCCCTCAATGCAAAACCCGATTCAAACGCATCAAAGGTTATCCTCAAATTTGTTTTTATTTACGTGCCATTTTGTTTCTAATCGCAAATCTTTTGTTTCAGGGAGTCCTAGAGTCGAAGGGGACGAAGAAGAGGAAGATACCGATGATTTAGAATACGAGTTTGACATATCTGCCCCTCACCATGTTCCCAATGTCACGTTTCCCGCTCCGAGTTGTCCTGTAGTATCTGAGTTCGATTCGGTTGTTGTCGTTCCAGAGATTTCTCTCTTGACTTATTGCGAAGAGGTGAGTCTAGAAGTAGTGCTTATTTGTCGGTCTTTTAGTTCATTTGTGTTTCTAAATCAGTTGTTGTTACTGTGTCTAGGATGTTCATGAACATTTTCCATGTGACAATCATGCGCTTATTATACCCTCGTTTCGCGGAAATAAGATTCATCCAATGCCGTCTCTCGATATTTCCATGTACCGTAAGTTTCTTGAATTTTAACCCTTCGAAGTGCTTATTTCAATGATTCCTTCTCCTTTGCTCAGTATGTAACGTTTTCCTGTTAATGTCGCAGTTCATCCTAGACCGATGGATCCTAACAAAGACTTGGCAGTTTATGGGTATGGAACAGTTGCGTGGAAAGATCGAATGGAAGGGTGGAAAAAGAAGCAAAACGAAAAACTTCAGGTCGTTAAGCACAATGATGGAGATCAATTGGATGATCATGATTTACCCATGTAGGTTTACTTCTCATTTATACGAAAAAATTAGTCTTGTTTGAATTTTTTAATGATATTGAATGTGCTTTAATAGGATGGATGAAGGGCGCCAACTGCTTTCGAGAAAGTTGCCGATTCCTTCCAGCAAGATTAGTCCTTACAGATTGATCGTTATACTCCGGCTCATGATTCTTGGCTTATTTTTCCACTATCGAATTCTCAACCCCGTAAATGATGCTTACGGGCTGTGGCTAACGTCGGTTATCTGCGAAATATGGTTTGCTGTGTCGTGGATATTTGATCAGTTCCCGAAATGGAGCCCAGTTGAGCGCGAAACATATCTCGATCGACTAACATTGAGGTACTATAGCACTTAAGGTTTATTTTCCGGTCTTAAAAAAATGTTTAAATGCCCATTATTTTTTTTTTCTTATAGGTATGAGAAAGAGGGGAAGGAATCCGAGTTAGCTTCAGTAGACATATTTGTGAGTACTGTCGATCCAATGAAAGAGCCTCCGCTTATTACCGCAAACACGGTTTTGTCCATCCTCGCTGTCGACTATCCGGTCAAAAAAGTCGCGTGCTACGTATCGGACGACGGTGCTGCCATGCTCACTTTCGAAACGCTCTCTGAGACGTCCGAATTCGCGAGAAAGTGGGTCCCTTTCTGCAAGAGGTTCAAGATCGAGCCCCGGGCTCCTGAATGGTACTTCGCTGAAAAAGTTGACTACTTGAAAGAAAAGGTTGACCCGGCCTTTGTCAGGGAGCGCCGTGCCGTTAAGGTACAGAGTTACGTTTGAATTTGATGAATCTTAGCTTGGCTTTATTTATTTTCGGGGTGGTGTAGAGAGAATACGAAGAATTCAAAATTCGAATAAACTCGTTGGTAGCTGTAGCGAAAAAAGTTCCCGAGGAGGGATGGACGATGCAAGATGGAACTCCGTGGCCAGGAAACGATGTCACGGATCATCCTGGGATGATTCAGGTAAAACCATTATTTAAAATATTAATATTTATAATTTAATGTATCAAAATCTCATTTCGGCAAAAAATGTATTTATTAGGTGTTCCTGGGTTATGATGGTCTTCCTGATATTGAAGGAAACGAATTGCCTCGCTTAGTTTATGTATCCCGGGAAAAAAGACCGGGATTCGATCACCACAAAAAAGCTGGAGCAATGAATTCTTTGGTAATGCTCTTTCTCTACCACTTTATCTTGCATTTCCGTACTTTCATCGTGTATTTAATTTTTTTTTTTTTTGTGTTTTGAGAAGGTGAGAGTGTCGGGTGTCATAACGAATGCTCCTTACGTGCTGAATGTCGATTGTGACCATTACATAAACAATAGCAAGGCGCTTCGTGAAGCCATGTGCTTCATGATGGATCCGATATCCGGAAAGAAAATATGTTATGTACAATTTCCGCAGCGATTTGATGGCATTGATCGTCACGATAGATACTCCAACCGTAATGTTGTGTTCTTTGATGTACGTAAAATCTCGGTAATTTTTTTTTGTTGTACATTCAAGCATGCATTTTTTGAATAAGAGCTGATTTGAATTTTTCTGTTAATTTCAGGTCAACATGAAAGGATTGGACGGAATTCAAGGTCCGATATATGTCGGAACGGGTTGCGTCTTCAGGAGGCAGGCGCTTTACGGATACGATGCCCCCGTCAAGAAAAAACCGCCTCGAAAAACTTGCAACTGCTGGCCGAAATGGTGCTACTTTTGTTGTAAATCTAGGAAGAACAACAAGAAACGGAAATCGAACGAGAAAAAGAAGAACAAGGATGCTTCGAAGCAGATACATGCTTTGGAAAATATCGAGGAGGGTATTGAAGGTAAGTATGATAAGCTCGATTACCTCGAAAATGTGTTGAGTAACGAGTTGAGTAGTAAAACCATTTTTTTTGCACTATATTATTTTCAATGCAGGAATTGACAACGAGAAAGCCGAACTAATGCCCCAAGTGAAATTCGAGAAAAGATTTGGACAGTCGCCAGTGTTCATTACTTCGATGCTAATGGAAGATGGCGGAATTCCAAAAGGAGCCGCAACTGCATCGCTTTTGAAAGAAGCCATTCATGTGATAAGCTGCGGGTATGAAGATAAAACCGAATGGGGGAAGGAGGTATGCGTAATTTCGCATATCAGCCAGCTGACTTTTTTTTCCTTGCTTAAATTTCGATGCTTTTATAGGTTGGGTGGATTTATGGTTCGGTCACGGAGGATATACTGACAGGCTTTAAGATGCATTGCCATGGCTGGCGATCGGTGTATTGCATACCGAAAAGACCCGCCTTTAAAGGTTCAGCTCCGATAAATCTTTCAGACCGGCTCCACCAGGTTCTGCGGTGGGCATTAGGATCGGTCGAAATATTGTTGAGTAAGCACTGCCCGATATGGTACGGGTATGGCTGTGGATTGAAACCATTGGAGCGCCTTTCTTATATAAACTCGGTTGTTTATCCATTGACATCGATCCCATTGATCGCATATTGTACCTTGCCAGCCATCTGCCTTGTCACGGGAAAATTCATTGTCCCCGAGGTATTTTATTCCCTTTCTTTAGGGCCGTTTCTGGTCATAGGCCCATAGTTGTCAAATCGAGAATCGAAATCCCAATTTTATGACTCGCGAAATCTTCGTAAGATTCGGATCAATTCTTAAAATCATATAAAAATAAAATATTAGAATGTTCAACTTAAAATTAATACTATATTTTAGTCAATGCATGAAATATTAAAAAAACAAATCATATCAACTAAACGGGTAATTAAACTAAAACCTTTAACATATAAAATCATAATCACTAATAATTCTTCAACATTAAGTGAATATAACTTGATAAAATCTTGAGAAACATTATGCATTTTGAATTGGCTGAATCGCACAATCCTGTCACGATTCTAAGCCTATTTCGATTCACCCTGTAGATTCGTATCGATTCAAGGGTGAATCGAACCGAATCATACGATTTGAGCCGTGAATCGTATGATTCTGATAACTATTCAGAGACGACGACCTATGGCTCACGACCAAAAGAGGCCCAAATTTTTTAATTATGTCTATATGTATACACGAATATTTATAAGAATATATTTCAATTACACGTAAAAAAATTTTAATCAAAGGGGCTTGTTTCTCATTTCTTCTTGGCCCATCAAAGAGTTATCAACCAAATTATCGTAATCCAATGTCAACCAAATTATCTTGTTCGTTGCAGATGAGTAACTACGCGGGTCTCATTTTCATGGCATTGTTCATGTCCATCGCCGTAACAAGCATCCTTGAAATGGGGTGGGGAGGGGTTGGCATACACGACTGGTGGAGAAACGAGCAGTTTTGGGTGATCGGCGGCACATCGTCGCACTTATTCGCGCTTTTCCAGGGCCTCCTCAAGGTATTGGCTGGAGTTAGCACCAACTTCACGGTTACTTCGAAAGCGGGAGATGACGGAGCGTTTTCGGAGCTCTACATCTTCAAATGGACTTCTTTGTTGGTCCCTCCTATGACATTGCTCATCATAAACGTCGTTGGACTTGTTGTTGGAGTCTCGGATGCTATAAATAACGGTTACGATTCGTGGGGCCCGCTTTTCGGCAGGCTGTTCTTTGCTCTGTGGGTGGTTCTTCATCTTTACCCGTTTCTGAAGGGGCTTATGGGGAAACAGGACAGGCTTCCTTCCATAATACTTGTCTGGTCGATACTCCTGACTTCGATTTTCTCGCTCTTGTGGGTGAGGATTAACCCGTTTCTGTCGAAGAATGATATAGTGTTAGAAGTTTGCGGCTTGAATTGTGATTCTTCTGAATAAGTTTCTGAAGCATAATTGCAGCGAGGATGAGTAAAGTATTAGGGCTTTAGCTATTTTGACACATTTTTCTTCTGATTTTTCTTTATGGATTTGGTGATGTTTTTTTATTTAGTCTGTAAAACGAGAGAATGACTAATATTCAACTGAGGGAAGAGATGAGGTGCTCATTATTACAAAATATTACTGCAATACACAAAGCTAAATAAATTTGTTTATTAGACATGTTAACCAACTTATATTTACATATTATCTAGTAGAGTGCTAGAAATCTATTAAACAACGTATCATGTGGATATTATTTATTAATTGCTATGCATTTGTTAGAAATCTATTGGACAATACACACCCCGATGGGTTGATTTGGATGAATGTTCATTCTTATTAGTTTCTTCCCTTGAATGTATACTTTGTTTTTTTTGTTGGGGATATCTTTTCTATTTTCTTTTCTAAAAAATTTAAACGTGCTTACTTTCTTATTGGTATTATAATTTTTGAAGTTGTTGTCTCATAACTTACTCTCACAACTATTTTTATAAAATTATATATTTTGATTTTGGACAACATATTTTAATCATTTATGTAAAATAAAAAATTTTTGGGAAAGCACAATCAAATTGACCATTGGTAGGACGGAGCAGCAATACTCACAAGCCTATTGCAGCAAAAATAGAAAAACAATATAACTAAAATAAGTCCAAAAGCATATAATTTTCTTTGTTTCAACTACTATTATAAAAAATCTTCGTCTAATTCGCCCAAGCCTCAATTTGCTAGCTGCTGTTTCTTTTCTTAATGCATTATAAGGTCACTGACTAATTTAATGCCACCCACGCATCGTATAGTCTGATATTCTTCGCATCGGGGTTGGTTAGGTACAATTTTCAAAATATCAATATATATATATATATATATATAATAATTAGTTCAATTTATTTTACCCACAAAAACGTAGTTTGATTGATAAAATTAATACACACCAAAGTGTTCTCATCATAGAAATCTTGTTTTGAAAAACAATGTACTAAACTACAAAACATAAGAATTCCGGTATATATTTCAGATCAAAATAAAATCATTTTAAATTAATTTATGTTTATATTTCAATTTTTATTAAAAATTAATGTGTTGTATTTTTTCAGTTTTCATTTAAATTTTTTTTTATAATATTTTTTCACATTAAAAAAAATTTAATTGAAATTATAATTTTCATAGGCTCGTGGCTTTGACTAGCACCTAGAGATTAAAAAAAAAATAATCTTCAACCAGCTTAATAATTCTTTGCTGCAAGAAGATGGGAGGAATGGGAACAATTGACTATTAGATATTTAATTGCCCTAAAAGATGTAAGAAATTGGAATAAATTATATCTTCATACATCTAGTTTGGAAAATAAAAAAATGATCAGGAATCTAAAAGTGACGGGTTGAAAAAGTAAAATGTTCGAGAATTATATACAAAATAATAAAAAATATAAAAATCATGATCTATGTTAATTGGAGAAAAGTTTCATAGAGAGATATAAATGTTTATGAGGGAAAGGTTGATGGTGGAAGATATATTTGTAATATTATTTTTCGTGAAATTATTTTCCAAAAAAATGAGTAAAAAGTTTTTTGACTTTACCTAAATTTAATTGGAATTTTATGATTTTATCACGTGAACATCTTATATTTAAATATTGGGGTAATAAGTTAAATAAAGAAATTAGAGGCATGTGTTTGCAAATTAACAAAATGAAAGGCGAAGTTTGCAAATAAAAATGTTTATAAAACTCACGGGCTAGGGTTTAGAGAAGATCACTGTCTGGAGCTAGTGTGAGTCGCCGCGCAGCATTAGGTATTCATCCTCTTCCCTTCTTTCTTTCTCTCTGCCGTATTCTGTTCATCGTAACCGATATTGTTTTAGCTAGATAGAAAGTAAGGATCAAGGATTTTTTTAATTTCTTCTCAATGCCAGTGTTTTATTTTTATCTGCTGAAAATGAATTTAATCTAACTAGTTGGCTGATTTTATTTTATGTATCATTAAATTATCATTAGCTTTGTTGATGCATCTCTTTGTCGAATAGTTCATTTGGATTCGATGTAGTTTGTGGGTATGATCATTGATTCAATTCTGTGTGTGCCAAGCAGCTGTAGATATTCGAGTGTAAATTATTTGATGTTCGACAGTGTGTTTATGCGATACGGCTTAAAATCTAGAGATACTTTCTTTGTTCAAAGATACATTATCATGTTTTTTTATTGGACTGTTTTGGTAACTGATATCAATATTCAATATGTATGTAGATATCGTTATTTTGTTTTTGTCGTGTATCACTAGCATGTATACAAATGTAAGATATGAGGTCGATAAGTTACTGAGTATATAGCTTCAGTTCTCTTACTTATTGATTTGTTTTTTGTTTTGCATAATGCAGTAGGAGATGTCTCACAGGAAGTTTGAGCACCCGAGGCATGGGTCCCTTGGTTTCCTTCCAAGGAAGAGAGCTTCTCGCCAAAGAGGAAAAGGTGCTGGTCGTTTTAGTCAATATTTTATTCTTTTCTAAGATTATGCGTGGCATCTCTTAAATATCACATTAATTTATATTTCTGGCTGTTTTTGGTGAATGCAGTGAAGGCTTTCCCGAAGGATGACCCTACCAAGCCATGCAAGCTCACTGCCTTTTTGGGTTACAAAGCTGGAATGACACACATCATGAGGGAGGTGGAAAAACCTGGATCAAGTAAGCATTTTTTGAACTGGTTTCTATGTCTTTGATTGTTTATTTTCATTTCTTATCTATATTTGTGAATGTTTCATTGTATGCATAGAACTTCTGAATGTCAGGACTTGCACACACTCCCTATTTGTGTACTTATGTGACTGCTGGTTGTGCAAATAAAAGGACTATTGCTTAGGTTGCATCACTTTGGGTTTTTTTGTGTTAAATATGACGCAAAACGTCATGAAATATTTACTTCCTTTTGTTACAATCACATATACTTGGATTACATATTGTCTGTTTTGTCTTGAGCCTCTTTTACCACAGAAGAGAGGTTTGTGTTTCTTTAATGTTTGTCGAGGGAACTTTATATTGATGTAACAAATTGTTTCGAGTTTCCTTGTTTTTTTGGAGAGTGATGATACTCTTGTGCTAATGAGGTACTAGTTTCATTTGAAACTAGTACCATGAGCGGCACATCCACACGAGATTTCTGACTCTTGCTTTCTTGTATCTCTCGCAAATTTTCCTTTCCAATTTTTCATCTGACTAGTCAGAGCATGAAGGGGGAAAACTATGAAATTTGGTATTTTTATTATTTTTGACAATTTTCTATGCTGGAGTTGGATATTTTGTACAAGTTTCATGCTTGTGTATGGTATTGAATTTCCTCAGCAAATGACACAAGTTCGTAGGTGTTGTGTGCATTTTGATGTTAGTGCAATTATGATCATTGATGTGCATGCTAATTTAATCAAAGGTGTTTTTGGAATAATTGCTACTTGCTAATAGTGTATGTTGTGTTTCTCTAGAGCTTCACAAGAAGGAGACCTGCGAGGCTGTTACAATCATTGAGACACCACCAATGGTGATTGTTGGAGTTGTGGGTTATGTGAAGACACCCCGTGGCCTTCGTTCTTTGAACACTGTCTGGGCCCAGCATCTCAGTGAGGAAGTTAGGAGGAGGTTTTACAAGAACTGGTGCAAGTCTAAGAAGAAGGCTTTCACAAAGTACTCCAAAAATTACGAGTCTGATGAAGGAAAGAAGAGCATCCAAGCTCAGCTCGAGAAAATGAAGAAATATGCAACTGTCATTCGTGTTTTGGCACACACACAGGTAGTTACTGCTCTTTTAAAATATAATTTGCACATTCTGTAAATGCGCATCCTAACGGTGTTTTTGAGTATCTTGATTATCATGTAATGATTTTTGTTCTCATGTTTGGTGTGATTTTTCTATCAAGGCATATTTCTCTAACCTAATTTTCTCTGTAAATGTTATTGCCGCAGATCAGGAAAATGAAGGGGTTGAAGCAAAAGAAGGCCCACCTGATGGAAATCCAGGTGAATGGTGGGACTATCGCCCAGAAGGTTGACTTTGCATATGGCTTTTTTGAGAAGCAAGTCCCAATCGATGCAGTTTTCCAGAAGGATGAAATGATTGACATCATTGGTGTGACCAAGGGTAAGGGTTACGAAGGTGTTGTTACTCGTTGGGGCGTCACTCGCCTTCCTCGCAAGACTCACAGGGGTCTTCGCAAGGTGGCTTGTATTGGTGCCTGGCATCCTGCTAGAGTATCATTCACAGTTGCCAGGGCTGGTCAGAATGGATATCACCACCGCACTGAAATGAACAAGAAGGTTTACAAGATTGGAAAGTCTGGCCAAGAATCCCACACCGCAATCACTGAATATGACAGGTAATGCCTGTTTTCTTATTAGGGCTAGTCTGAAATTGCTTTTCCAGACTACTGTCATTTCATTTTCAAGCTTTCATATAAGCGCAGTTTTATTAATAGCAAACAGTCCATAATTGATTAGTAGTAAGAGTCCAAATCTATTAGCCAAGACCAAAATCTGTTGTTATATGGAAAATTTGGAACATGCCCTAAGTTAAGCATGCAGTAGTGTATTTCAGTCTGATTTGATACCAGGTATGGATATTGGTATATATGAAAACAGGACTGAGAAGGACATCACACCAATGGGTGGGTTCCCTCACTATGGAGTGGTGAAGGATGACTACTTGATGATCAAGGGTTGCTGTGTTGGGCCAAAGAAGCGGGTTGTGACACTTCGCCAGACTCTGCTTAATCAGACTTCCCGTCTTGCTCTTGAGGAAATCAAGCTCAAGTTTGTTGATACCTCTTCCAAGTTTGGTCATGGGCGTTTCCAGACTACCCAAGAGAAGATGAAGTTCTATAATCGCCAGAAGGCTTAATCTTTTTTAAGTTTTCCAAATTTTGAATCTTTCTTGAGCTGTTACATTATTATGTTTTTCTTTTCTACCAAAGACCATTGTGATTGGACGATTGTGGGTTCTTAAGATTTTGGATATTTTTCAAATGCTCAGGGGTTTGTACTTTTTTATGATTTTTCATATCGTCCTTGTTTCTTTCTATATCCTTGCCCCGTAAATGTTTTCGTTAATGTTTGGTTCTTAATCTTAGCTCTTAATATTAAGTTTTAGTGTAAATTTTAAAAAAGTACCTTGTGGCATCGGTTGTTTGTAAAAGGGGTTTGTGGTATTTTGGATTGTAAAAAGGGTTTGTGGTTTCGCACAAGGATTTTTCTTTTAACACTTTCAATTTCGTTGATGTGGCAATGAGCATATTTGTAAAAATTTCATCTTCATATCCTTAACCTTTCAAACCTTAACATCAACCTAATTCACCAAAAAATTCAATATTTCCCTTTCTAAAGTAAATGAAGAAGATAATTTCTTCTGCTTATCAAGTAAAAATCAAATTTTTGACAATTAAATAGCACTTCACTAACCTTATGATCTTTGAACGATCATCTTACCAATTCCCATCCCTTGTAATGAAGTTATACTTGGGAGTCAATGAAATTAAAATAATTACAAAGCAATTAACCCAAACCCTAAATTCAAAATCTGTACCATGACATCAAAGATGGTAATAGTCAATTCGAAAATCAGAAACAACGTGGCCAAAGCCTACCAATTGAGCGTCCGACAAAGATACAAACGGCAGAGGCAAACCCATCGATGACCGGTCTTTCTGCTGTTCAAGTAAATTGCAGAATACAGAGACAAAAATAGAGCTGTGAGAGAGAACAACGCGAAGCATTTTCAAATCAACCGCTTCTGCTACCTTTCCGTCACTGTTTAATGGGAGAAATCGATTGCTAGAGTGATTGCATATTTTGTAAAATTGTTTTAGGTCTTGCGGGTTAGTGAGAGATGGGTTTGTGGATATGAAAATGGGTATTTTTGAAAACATTATGTTCCCCCTTTCCTTTCTGCTTATCCATCTAGTTTCCATCATCTTCCTTCCACAAGCTTTCAATTGCATGGCCATGTTCACCTCCATCTCTTTGCTTTTTAGATGCAGAAATTGGATTTTCAGGTGAATGTTAGGGTTTGAAAGAGCAAGGATATGAAAAAAATGAAATTTTAACAAAAATGCCCTTTGACACGTCAGCAAAATTGATGGTGTTAAGGAAAAATCCTTGTTTTGCTAATGGTATGAAACCACAGATCCCTTTTTGCTACCCTAAATACCACAAGCCCCCTTTTGAAAACTGCTGATACTACATGGTACTTTTTTGAAGTTTATCCTAAGTTTTGTTCGCGCTGAATAAATAAAAATGAGCTGAATAATGTGAAATGTGTAAGTATTTGTATTATTTAGGGTAAACTTAAAAAAAGTACCATGTGATTTAGGCCATTTTCAAAATGGTGATTGTGGTATTTCGAGTCTCAAAAGGAAGCCTGAGGAGGAATAGTTATTCCATCCCGATGACGGGCTCTAAGCAAATACTTCACATTTTTCCATTCGTTTTTCTCATATTTTATGGAATAGCTATTCCGCCAAACGAGCCCTAAATGTTTGTGAACTAACTCAATCATTATTGTTATATATCAAAATAAATTTTTGTTAAATTTTTGTAGAATTTAAAATAAAGTATACATGTGTAAAAGTAAATAAATACAACAAATATAAGTTTATGTTCCATTTTAAATCAATAATTGAATTGGTAGTTTTGTTAGCACACAAAATAAACGAGTTTGTTTGAAAAAATTAAGAAATCGTTCACGATCAAAATAAATGAATTATTCATGAATAGTTCCGAATAAACGAACACTTAAATAAACAAACAAAAACATAATATTGAGCTCGAATCCATGCTTGGCTTAGCTCGTGTTCGTTTAAAAATTAAATAAACGAACACAAAAACGTTAAAAATCGGCTCGGCTCGATTCATTTACAGCCCAATGGTTAACTTTTATAGACATTAGTCTTGAAGAGACGTATAACTGCCCATAAATGCGAATCTAACACAAATAATTTATATAATACACATTGCTTTTATTCATTTCGATTTTATTGTATGGAATAGTCAAGCATATGCTTAAGCTATAAAAAGGATATTTTGCTGTATTAAGTTATCGTATATGCATTTAATATTTATATATAATACTTCACACGTCAAAAATTTTCCTGTTAAATAAATATTTTATATTTATAAATTATAAAGGATACAGGGGAATGCAAGGAGGAATAATTTAAAAACTTTTAAAATACAATTTGAAGAAGGTTTAGTATGAAGTGACAAAATGAAAAACAATCACTGATGGGGAGGAGTCTACTACTTATTACGATGTGTGTGCTACAAAAAATCAGACACCTAATTAATAAAATTATAATTGCAACTAAAATTTCTTTTATGTCGAAAATTTATATTGACTCGATTAAAATAACTCGGTAAATTTATGTAAATTGGGAATAATTATTATGTTATAGGCTTACAATATAATAATAATTAAAATTAACTTGTTTAGTTATTAAATATATATTATTATCGATAAAAAATATATGGTGAAACACGGCTTAATGAATAAATAACTTTTTATTTAAACAAAATATCTGAAATTACTTATCTAAATGAAATATTTTTTTAAAAAATTATTCAGATTATTTTCCAATGACCAAAGATTATGTTTATGATGTTGTGGAAGTGAGACACCCAAATATGCAATCATTTATAGGTCAAAACATATCAATATACAATGTTTTCAAAAGCCTAATGCGTAGAAGCTAGGTGCAGGCGGGTCTTATCAGCATTTAAACGGATTTAAATGTAAGTGGTAATGAGTATTCAAAAATTTTTGTTGATTAATAAATATTATAATGTTATTCATATTTATAAAGTAAATTGTAATTATTTGTATATATTTGATATAAATAAAGAGTAAAATTTTTTTTTGATAAATATTCCGAATTTTTAAAAATCCCGCCCTAACACAGATTTTTGAAATATATCATCTGAAATTACTTTTAATTACCAAAACAATCACCATCTAGAACTGCATAAACGCCCTCCTAATCAGTTAATCTGTCTAAAACCATCCGACTAGGAAAAATCGGATCGACATTCTTCAAAATCCTATCAGACCTATTTTTAAAACACCTTTAATACATGCACTATTAAATTGCATATCTAGTTTCACCTTTTTCCCAGATTAAATTAGATATAAAAAAGAAGAGAAAAATGGAAATCATAAAAGATAAAAAGGGTCCCAAAAATAGAAATTAGAGGGAGGCCCACCACTGCTGTACTCCATAGCACAAATATTTTTCATTTAAATATATATTATTTTCGAGAGAGAGAGATAGGGTAAAACTGAAACAAGTACGAACAGGGAAAAGCATACGTAGCAGTGGATCTAATTAGCGTCTCTAATCTATTTTCTTCTCTTTCTTTGTCTTCCTTACTCTTCTCTCAGGCAAGTTCTCTTCTTCTCTCTTTCCGATTTGTAATTTATTTGTCCTTTTTCCGTTAATGTATTAGTATGCGTTTCTACTGACAATTTTTCTACGAGATATACTCTTATTCATAGCTTCGAATTTCTCTATGATACCCAATCACCCGTTTCTTAGATTGATTCGAAGTTTTATTCTTTGACTATTATTCTTATTTTCTCTGTTTCCATATGTAGCCCTAGGGTTTGGAGTTTCACCTCTTTTATTGAATTTTGTTTAGCTTTTGTGGTAATTTCTTCTTTTGGGGTTTCCTGTGAGTTTGGTATCTTTAATGTGTTTGGATTTGGCTCATTGCTTCTTCAGTTGGTAAAACACCTATTGTTCCTTTGTTTTTCTTTTTCTTCTTACTTGTCAATTGCAGTAAGCATGGGCAATACTTGTTAGTTTCTTCTAGCAGCTAAAGGAAGTACTTGCTTTATTTGTTGTTGTTTTGAATGATATGTACTGTTTTGAAGCATCTTGAAAGCGTTTTTAGTAATTAAATAGTTTCACACGTGTTGAAAGTTGTTTTTCTTAACTTTGTTTATATTGATAATTTAAGTGTTGAATGGGCATTGCCATGTATAACATGTGCGAAAGTTGGTTGGGATATTCTGTTGCTTCTTTTCTGTTTGATATTCATATCACTGATCCTGGAGATTGTCTATTTGACTTTAGCAGTGCAGCTCATAATGGCGGAACCTTCCAAAGTTATCCACGTTCGCAATGTTGGGCATGAGATTTCTGAAGTATATATTTATCCTATCACACCTTTTCTTTTTCTTGATCACACCTGCACTTTTGCATACATAATGACTCTTACCTTATAGCAGCATTTGAAAAATCTCTGTTTTTATCTAAGTATTTTACCTGTCCAAAGTTTTCCTTATCCCTTTTTGACGCGTGGCTGGTGATCGATTCAATCTTTTGGCATTCTCACTGCATCTTATAAATTTAAAGCTCAATTTTTTTGGAAGTTTCTTACTATAAATAAATATGAAGTGAAGTCAAAATGTATTTGATACAGAACATGTCCAAAGACTGAATACAGGGAATTCCATGATAACTTTTTTTCAGTTTTTTTACTGGCAGTATAAGTTGGAATAATCTTTTTTTGTTGAATAAATGTTGAAATGAAATGTTGAAACATATGAAAAGTAGGATGTTTTTACGCGTTGGTGGAAATGAAATTAATGCAATGGTAAACATAGAATCTAGGTGAGCACAGAAACTCCTAAAAACTATTGTCTCCCGTTTCCATGTCAGAAACCTGAACTCACTTTATATTTGGCATTTCCAGTGCAGCAACGGAAACGTTTCCGTGCTACATAGCATAGAATTGAAGTGCACATTGCAATTCAATTCTTTGTATTATTAGGTAAGTTACTATTACTATCTTAGTGCTTGATATAAAGAGAAAAAAATCGGTCTACTTGATAAAGTATGCATAGCCTGAGCAAATCTATCACTGTTTAGTTTGAGCTAAATGGAAAGGAATTCTCTAAATTCCACCATTCAAATTGATGGTGAAGTTGTGAGAGAAATAGTATAACAATACTCCCTCCATTTCAAAATAAATGTCGCTTTAGGATTAGTGCACCTTTTTAAATATTTTGTCTGCTTCATCCTTATTTAATGCACATTGAAAATGACAAAAAGAATAAAGTATCCAATCAACTTTCAAATTAACAAAAGTCGTATGGGTAAATAAGTATTTTTATTGCTTTAATTAATATTGTCTTGGTGTTGACAAACGACCTAAAAGTGATAGTTATTTTGAAATGGAGGGAGTAGTTGTTTATTTAAAAAGTTAAACTGAAATTGAACCATTAATTTTTCATTGTGTGGTAGAGATTCTACCAAATTAACTATGCAGTCTAAAATAGACTGCAGAGGATCTCAACACGAGCTTAATATTTGCTTATTGTTATCTAAGTGTGAGTTTATTTTAGTGCATGAGATGGATGTGCATGGGTTACAGGGCGTAGTCATTTCTCATTTGTGAATAGAATGTTTTTTTAACGAATTTCTTATTGTTTGGCTTTAATACATCATGCATTGCTCCTTTCAGAATGATCTGCTTCAACTATTCCAGCCATTTGGGGTGATAACAAAACTGGTTATGCTTCGTGCTAAAAATCAGGTATAATAGTTTTCCCTGTATGATAAAAATTGGCTTTTATTTTGCATATTGGACTATTAGCAAATTTCCTGAATGTTCTATGTTACATTTGCTATTTGTGCAGGCTCTCCTCCAAATGCAAGATGTTCCTTCAGCTATCAATGCCTTGCAATTCTACACAAATGTCCAGCCAACTATTAGGTATGGCAAAGTTAATTTTTTTGTGGAACTTCATTTTAGGAATTTGTAAATTATTGTTTGAATCTCCTAGTGGGAGAGCAATAATGTAAACTTCACTAGTCATTACAACTTTTCTTTTATTCTCAGGGGTAGAAATGTTTATATCCAATTCTCATCCCATCAAGAGCTAACCACTATGGATCAAAATACACAAGGAAGGGGAGATGAGGTTGGTGCTCTGGTCCTAAATTCTCTAAATTTATGCATTATGTATTTGAAAAACCTTTTTGTGAAGTGAAGCCTTTTGATTGCAACGTGTTTTTACTACCTTAACTTTGTGTGATTCATTTGAGGGTGATTTTGCATTTAAGATATGTGTCCAGAATTTTCATCGAGGGGGTACTCATGTTTGGGAATTTTAACAATGAACTATAGAATTATAGGGGAAGCACATTAATCATTCCTTTTTTTTTTTTTTGGATATCTGTTTGAGTTGTTTCCATTATTTTGATGGGGCCAATGGTTTACCATTCTTTGTCCCAACCTTACCTCAATGCTAAGTGCTTTACTACTTCATAAGTGATTTCGGCTAGAAAATTATGACTGTGCTAGATTGTGATAAAATTTTGAAGAGCAATAGTGTATCGTATGATTTGTATTACAGAATATTTACAGCACTAGGAAGCACGGAAACTCCTGTGACATGCCGTTTCCGAGTTTCTCATCCGTTTCGGAAATGGAAACCCTAGGAAACTCCTACGAAACGTTTCCGGGACGTTTCTGCAATTAATGAAAGTTGAAAACTCGTTTCCGTAAATTCCGGAAACCGTTTCCTACAAAAGACCCAATTTTAATTCGTTCACAAAACTAAACTTTCTAATATATTCAAACTACTAAAACTTTAAAACCCCAATTCATTATTTATATTATTAATAATATTATTATATTATAAAAACTTGTTTTATTCCATTTTATATACTTACGTTATTACGATTTAGTAAATGTGACACAACTTTCGGACTTCATGAAACTTTATTGTCTTCGATAATCATATTTACAATTGTTTAATATTTTGAAATAGCCATTACTCATGTAGATTTGCTTTATAATCAATAAATTTATTTTAAAATTCATGTTTTTTAGTATTTTATATAAGAATGAAATAACATGTACGAAATTTTATATTTTTCATATTTATGAATACCCCTAAATTTTTATTATTTACACGTTTCCCCACAGTTTCCGAACCTATATTTTTTAGAAAGAGAGTTTCCCTGTTTCCTTGTCGGTTTCCGTGCTACATATGTCAGCAGCAATTCATCTCCTTATGGTGTTACGGATTAATGTTTTATGCAAGGGAGAAGGCTTATTAGAAATGCTTAATTAATATAGTGGCTGCTTCAAAAATCTTAACAGCATATTCTGTCAGTTGAGTGATGTCTGCACAATATAAATTGGTATTAAAGTTCAAAAGTGTATGCAGAGAAAGAAACGAATCTCCTTGCTGATGCTTTTGCTGCGGCAAATAATTGATTGATCAAGCTTAAAGTTTGCAGTTTGTATTGGGAACTTTAGATTGTAGGAAAGGAATTTTGTTATTATTTTATGGAACTAGGTTGCTCTAACTTAGAGGCACTTAGTCTGGTTTAGCAGGGTTTCACATTAAATTAATAAGAAGCTCATAGATTCCTAAATAATGAGTCTTGTAATATTCCTGTGCAGCAATGTTATTAGAGAATTCTAAATCGCAAAAAATCTGGGATCAATGTCTATTTCATTGAGTACATTGTACAGTCAGCCAAATTGCCACTCCCTATGAGGATCAACATTCATTTTATTCAAATCTGAACTTGAGATAGACTAATGTTTAAAAGTATTTAAATTTGTATCATCAACTCTTATCTGATCATTTGAAAATTACCATTGCCAATCTCAACATTTTAATGCTGGCAATCATAGTTTGATTGGTTGCCTCGTTAAGATGTTGAGATGTGCATGTGATTTGGTGCTTCACTATGTAGAATTGGTAGAAAACAAACTGTAGAACTACACTATACAACTGCAATGAAACTTGCACTGTTTCTCTGCTATGTTATCATGCTTTTCTCGATTCTTGTTTGCTGATTTTCACTATGTATTGTATATTTCTGTACGTTTAACTCTTGCTAATTTGTGTTATTTTTTTCTTGTTTCTTTGACTAGAGTTCTCTGTATAGTATTCTCTTCTTCCTATCTATGCCTCTCTATTTATTCTCTTCTCTCTCTTCTTTCTCTTTGCTGGTTTGCTGTTGGGAACTCTGGATGCACAGCCAAATCGAATTCTTTTAGTTACGATTCATCACATGCTATATCCTATTACTGTGGAAGTGCTGCATCAAGTTTTTTCTCCTCATGGATTTGTGGAGAAGATTGTCACATTTCAGAAGTCGGCTGGTCAGCTTCTTCAAGTTTTCTTTCTTTCTCTCACAAATTTAAATTCTTATCTGGATAAGATTCATTTTTTTAATGATGGATTGGGAGCATATTGTTTCATTATGAACATTGTATACAGCTAATACCAAATAGAGATTTTCATTTGCAGTCATTCATTTATCTCTGCTTCTGAGACTTTCTTATGCTTCTTTCTTTCTGACAAAGAAGCGTAATGATTTCAACGGAGTTTGACATATTAATTTTTAATATCTTTGAATTTTTATGCCTCTTTCCGTTGATGTACATTGTCCAGGTTTTCAAGCCCTTATTCAGTATGAGTTGCGTCAGAGTGCTGTTGCTGCCAGAACTTCTCTCCAGGTATTCCTCTTTTCGCTTTGTTTCCAATTAGGGTATCATCTACTAGGAAATCCAAGGCTCCACAAGTATTGTGGTTTTGATGACTGCTTTTTTTCAGGGACGCAACATTTATGATGGTTGCTGCCAGCTGGACATCCAATTCTCAAAGTACGGTCTAATACTTTTACAGTTTTGTGATCTTCGTCTTCTTATTCTCTCTCTCTCTCTCTCTCTCTCTCTTCCATTGGCTTGTTGATTCCAGATATTGTCTTGATAGTACTCCGTCTTTTGGATTGAGGATTTTAATTTGATCATGATCGGTTATTATTTGATTGATTTGTGCACTTCTATGGCAGTTTGATATTCATTAGAGTTTTTGGTTGTAAATCTTGTAATTCAATAGTATTGATTGATTTATTGGTAATTTTTTCATTACAGCTTGGATGAGTTGCAAGTGAACTTCAATAATGATCGATCAAGGTGGGCGAATAGTTGAACGACACCCTAATCTAATACTATTGCATATTATCCTTTCTTGTCAATGAACATTATTGTTTCTCCTGCAGGGATTTCACTAACCCACATCTACCAGCTGAACAGAAGGGGGGAAGCAGGTCTTCACAGGTATGCTTCATTCTCCGGTTTTATCATCTTGGGATCGTGTGCTTGTTTGTTGATAGGTTACTTTGTATTTATTTAAATTACTTTCCATTTTATTTTGCAGCAATCTGGATATGGTGATGTTGGAGGTATGTACTTTTTTGGGGCAAAAAAACTCCAATAAGTTTTTATGCTACATAATGATTTGCATGCTGCAGCTTAAACTTTCTGTTGTTTTGGTTTCACTAACTAACTTTTATTATATTTTTCTTTGTGCAGTTGCATATCCACAGGTGGGTTGTGCTCAGGTTTTGGTATCCGTAATGTTATCATCCATTGTCTGCTGACAATTGTTTATTTTCTAATTTCTTATCTCTGTTTTAGATGTCATCATGCCATTTTCAAGTATCCCAGTTGCTAAATTGAGTTCATTTATTCGATAGTTTTACTAAGTCTTTTAATAAATATGGAATGTCATTTATTTAAATCTTTTGAAAAATTTGGATTGTCATTAATTCAATAGATTTACTAATTTTTTTCATAATTATGGATTGCTGTTTGTGTCTTGGTTGAATAGGCTACAAATGAACTTTTGTTAGTTTTAGATTTGTAGTTGATCGAACACATTCAGTTGTTGATAGAGTTTTATCGACTACAACACGTCTTCGTTTGTTGTTCAACTTAGAGTTTTTTATGATTCTTGCAAGTTCTGTTGTGAGAGTTTTAATGGTATAAAGTTTTGATGTGTTTGTCATGTGAAATGAAGATGAGAAACGGTACCGATTCTGAACTTAGTTTTATCTGTTACTTAGGGCTTATTTTGCATCACAAAATTGAGCACACTATTGGTGTTAGGTATTTTCATCCATTAGTTTAGTGGTTTTTGTTTCCATCTGAATAAACCCTTTTGATTTCTTAAATTAGTAACATAATTTGACGTTTGAGCCAATTAGAATGTGGTATTACTTGATTTTCATGTCTACCATTTGATATATTAGATGGCAAATGCTGCTGCAATTGCTGCGGCGTTTGGAGGAGGTTTGCCACCAGGTATTAGTGGGACTAATGACAGATGTACAGTTCTCGTGTCCAATTTGGATCCTGATGTAAGTCAAAACTATCACTCATTTTTGTCTTTCTATGGATTTCAAAACTGTGATGTTGATAGTTATGATAATGTACTTGTTCCCTGTGCTCAGAATGTAGATGAGGATAAGCTTTTCAATCTGTTCTCCCTGTATGGAAACATCATGAGGATTAAACTGCTCCGCAACAAGCCTGACCATGCACTTGTTCAGATGGGAGATGGTTTTCAGGCTGAGTTGGCTGTTCATTTTTTGAAGGTCCTCTTTTTTCATAACTCTTGATTACTCTTATCATTATATTTTGTTTGATGGTCAAGTTTTGAAATGGGGGGAAGAACAGGGTGCTATGCTTTTCGGGAAAAGAATGGAGGTGAACTTCTCGAAGCATCCAAACATAACACAGGGCGCTGATACTCGTGAATTCGCAAACTCGAGCCTGAACCGCTTCAACCGGAACGCGGCAAAGAATTACAAGTACTGCTGTTCGCCAACAAAGATGATCCACCTGTCAACACTACCCCAGGACATCACAGAGGAGGAGATTGTGAGCCACTTGGAGGATCATGGCGCCATTGTGAATACCAAGCTGTTTGAGATGAACGGCAAGAAGCAAGCCCTTGTTCTGTTCGATACAGAGGAGCAGGCCACTGAAGCCCTTGTGTGCAAGCATGCTAGCTCCCTTGGTGGGTCCGTTATTCGGATTTCCTTCTCCCAGCTTCAATCTATTAGGGAAAACTCATAAAAAGATTCGGGGGATGACAGGTATGAGCTTTCTCAATGTTAGGATTTTTATTTATCGGTGAATGAATGGATGAATGCTGTTTAGCATTGCCGATCCCTTTCTTGTAACAGTTGCTACTTTCGTACTGCTGGATTCATTTGTTTTCTTTTTTCCTCTTTAAATTTCCTTGGTGCTCTTATCTATACTGTTACGGGTTATTCTTCCTAGGTTTGTTGTGAGTCAGAGTGGTAGTATATGTCGAAGGCGAATTGAGCCTCGTTTGTTGTATTCTTAATCTCTATGCTCAATCTGTTCTCTCTCTTCCTTCTGCTATCCTTTTTTTTTCGTTATCGCTATTTTTCTTCTGCTTTCGTCTTCCTCATGCTGTCTCTCTCTCTAATGTTTAAAAGATGTTCAATGTTGGTTTGGATGGTGTCATGTGTGATTTTGTTCGTCTTCTGTAATATTGCTGACACTTGAGCAACTACTGAAGAAGTTTTTCAATCAATTGAAGGATTTCGTGTTTATTTATTTGACATGTTGCTTATTAAATTTAATTTGGTCACATTGTTTTGGTTTTAGCATTAATGTTCTAATTTTCGAGTTATTTTATTGAAATAATACATTGCACATTGAAAAGAAGTTATTTGTCAATGAGCATTTCAATTGATATAAATTCTCAAATCTCAACTTCTATTCGCCTTAATAATTTGGTCTAACCCCCAATATAAAAGATTAAACACCCCAAACAACAAATCTGAATGCCATAAGTAAAAAGATTAATGGAGCGGCTGCCATTTTTGCTTCGTCAAAGGCTCTTGTTCCAGTAATATAGAGATTGCACTTTTTCACACTGTAGTCCTTGATCTGCGTATTGTTGTAAGAGGGAGGCTTCCACAGATTGAAGAAAAACATATACAAAGCAGAGAATTTTCAATGATGTGATATCAGCTGATAAATGAACAAGCTTACAATAGAACAAGGCAACCTCAACTAGTTGCATTTCCATAACCAACTATTTAGCACCTCCTTTACAGTAGCAGATAATAAAAAAGGTAGGAAATATACATGCGATAATTTACATTGTTCATTCAAAATTTCCAAGTAATTCTCCAAGAGATTAACTCTAAAACAGTACAACCAGGCCAGGGAAAGCCAGAATGTGGCTTTCATTAGCAACTTAACAGAGATTGTAGAGCCATCAGTAGGTCTTGAAGTACATTTAGCAGCTGCAGAAATATGTGTATGGCTATACCTATCATATAATTCTGTTGAGAGCAATCCTACCGCCCTGATGAGGAGGATATCTTTCTGCAGCAGAAATTACCTCTGGCATTGTCATACCCAATGACACTATGATCTCTGCGTCACAAAATAGAGAATATCAAATCCCATATGCATTCTCATAAACCATTCTATTTTATCGAAAAACCCTTTGGTTGACGGAATGACTCATGGAATAGGAGAAGAATGAATGAAAAAAGGTTCAACTATCATAAAACTCATGGAATAGCTATGCCTTCTCAATAGGAGGAATAGCTAAGTTTTATCATAGCTAGGAATAGCTATTCCATCCCAACAACGTGTTCTAGGCAAATACTCCACCTTTTTAACCTCTTTTCATTCGTTTTTCTCCTATTTCACGGAATATTCAACCGGCCAACCAAACGAGCCCTTAGATTATCAATAATCTCAAACACACAATCATCTCATTTGTTATGAGTTCACAAGATATAAGTTTCATAAGCAATGACAATTTAGCTGGTCAAAATCATTAAAATATGCTTTCGCCACTTAATAAATACTTAAAGATGCTAAAAGCATAGACTTAGGAGGCATTTCCAACACTTAGCTAATTTTATATTTTCTCACATCCAATTACAAATACAAATTTACACTGTCATATAGATTATACTGTGATGAAACCATTGACGACAAATTACGACACAGTTTGCCATTGAGCTTTCACAAATTGCAAACATACACAAGGAAACTGTGATGTGTAAAATATGGCATTCCTGAAAGCTGAATGAGACACCGCATTTTCATCTTAGCAAGTTCCTACTCAACGAAGAAAAATTTATCAATTACACCTTAATTAATTAGTTTCTTTCGACTTTTGAATTATATGAAACATTAATCGAGGAGTTAAGGAAACAAAAATTATTGATGCAAAAACCATTTAAAATCAAGAGCACTGAATAAATGAAAGACAAACCTAGGCCTTCTCGCACAGACAAGTTTGGTCTTATGATCTCCTCAGAATTCACCAGAAATACATCACCAATGTAAAGATGGTTTGTTGGGACAAAGACACTACATAACTCTTCATCTCCATCGTCTCTCTGGAATGAACCAACGAAAGATAAATCATAATTATGAATCTTCAAGAGAAATTATATATTAAGAATCATTCAGACTTTCTTTCACTTATGTGCACTTTCTTCAGCTTAATCAGCACAGTACAAAAAAATTGCCGCCACTACGTTTTTAATTAGTGTAAGCCCACAGCTTCCTACCACCAAGTGGACATAACAATCATGTTAAAATAAGTACAGTCTTTGCTCATTTCACATTTACAATTGGGATTCTATCTGTTTCTGACAGCAAGCGTAAGGCAATTTATCCATTACATATCTAAATATACATATTACGAAATTCAAAATTACCTGAAGAACGAACGATGATGTAATAAAACCAAATGCATATTCTCCAATACGAGGATGACGAATAATTGCAACCTCTTTGAAGGCAGCGGTGTTTTGGTCTGAAAGAGAAAAGCAGATGAATGATAAAGCAAGAGGGTCATATAGATGGTCAAGTCATTAATAAACTGGTATAATTTGTGAATTGTATTTATATGGTTCTCCATTTTTATTGCAGAATTTATTAATTTCGCCCATCTTAGCAATTCGTATCTATAGAGTGAATCAAAATTCTACTCAAATTCTGATTAGAACCAAATGACTTGACAGTGATTCAGATAAATCCATGTGAATCAATTGATTTAATCTAATGCATATTTTGTCGTGATTCGTGACTGTAGGACACTAGGATGCTATACAAGTGTTCACTCGAGTTTTACTGTGAAAGGTGTTTATAATCCCTGCTTTAGGTATTATTGTTCTCATAATCACAATTCTTTTCTCCCTTCAGTTTCTATCTATTCTATTTTATATTTTTTACACACATCTATGCATGCGAACCACTAATTCAATACACCATCTTTTCTTCAGAAGTTTTTTGTTTGATTAAATTAGGCATACAAGAGGCACAAAAACTGCCCAGAATTATAAGTAATACAACAAAATTAAGAGCATATACAATAATTCAATATAATAGTCAACAACACATTTCTAATCCTAAATGAGAATTTCATATTTATAAGAAAACAGGTATATGCATGTACACATGGTAACATGATGCTGTTTTTAATTATTGTGCATACAAACTGATTTATAGTTTGATAATCACGGTTCAAAGTCACATGCATATAGAACTATCCCAGATGGAACACCAATAAATATTCATTAAAGTTGGCTGTCAGATTTTTTCAAGTATGAGGAAGCCTTCTGAAAACACTAAGTCCCCTCATTCATTCAGGTCATAAATTAGGTCCATAATGTATCCTAACACAGAACATTCCAGAAATATATCCAATTTTCAAGTCTCCGAATGATCTTATCAACCAATATCAACCAACACAAGTTCAGTCAGATAATATATGCACATGTTCTAAGGAAGAAGCGGGATGTAGATGTGTAAGACTAAGATCTGCATATATCTGAATTCCCATAAGCTTGTGGAATGAAAACAAAACCCGTCAAACTTCTCAAAAACATGTTCTTCAAGGACTATGAAATATTTAATATGCAGGGATAGACTTTCTTATGACAACATAGAACACATGAAAGTCACCCATCTGCAGATATACTCAATGCTAGGAAAAATGGAATGTGAAATAACAGTTTTTGTCATCATTACCTAAAAGTAGAAGGGTAACAACTAGTAAAAGAAGAGTTAAAAAAATTACTTGGAGAAATAGCAGCACTAATTTGTTTGGAGGCAGAGTAAATGTGCTTTACAAATGGCATCCGCCTAATAAACCATTCACCGATCCAGAAAACAGTGGCACCCATCCATGATGAAGCAAATACACCAATGAAGAATATAAAAAGCAACGAAGTGACAAACCCAAGACCTGTGCCAAACAATATTGGCAAAAAATCATCATAAATAATTACAGGCTTAATAAATCCATCCATCTCTAATCTCCAAAATCTTACCAAATAAGTCAATGCCAAGTTTGGCATATATTGGACTAAAGAAACCATCAACAAACTGAATGAACCACCATGTCACAAGAAAGGTGACTGCAACAGGAAAGAGAACCACACTGAAATTTTCACCAATTTCATTGATCAGGTTGCAATCGAAGAGGACATCAATGAAACAGAAACCAAAAGGGAATGAATAGAAAACCTTTACTAAGATTATTACCATCCAGTCATGAACTTCTTAGAAACCCAGCTCTGAAGAACAGCATAACAAGCCTGATTACATAAAACGAGACAAGTTTTAATTTGATAGATTCCGAACAAAAACAAAAGAATTCACAAACAAAAAAAGAAAAAAGAAAAAGAATCACCTTGGTAGTAGAAGAATTGGGGGAACTAGGAGGAGACTTTGGTACATCTTCAGGATCGGGGGCATGATGAGTTAATCCTTGATTCAGTGAAGTCGATTGCGATTCCTTGTTCTCCGCCATTTCATTGACTTAATTCCTTTCTTAGCTCCCTCCGCCTTGCTCTTCAATTTCCGGGCACAGACAGTAATAGCTTTCTCCTTATTTCTGTTTGGTCACGTGATTAATTATATCCCTTATCCGGATCCCGTGTAACCGAACCGGATTAAAATAAAGTTAAAACGGGTTGTAACTGTGAGGATTAAAATAAAGTTAAAACGGGTTGTAACTGTGAGGATTTAAGCCTCTTCTTGCTCTGAAGCTAAAACCCTAATACCAAATCATAGAAAGGGAAGGGCTTTGATTTTGCTTTTACTTCACCGCCATCAATGGCAGAACAGCAGCAGCAAAACGCCATTTCTAAAACTTTCCCTGTTAAAGCAAAGCTAAAACCTAATTCAAGAGCCCCATCAAAATCTCCAGAATCCAAATACTGGGCTTCTTTTAAATCCCACAAAATCGAAAACCTAGTCTCTTCAATCCCATCTATCGTCTTCTCTCCTGTTTCCAATACCTTCGCCGCCGCCAATTCAGCTTCCCTTTCTCTCTTCTCTTCCCAAACATTTTCCCCTACCTCTAACATCTCCTCCTTCTCCGACGTCGTATCGTCTTGCTCTTTCCGCTCTGACGGGGCTCTTATCGCCGCCGCCGACGTATCTGGACTGATTAAAGTGGTCGATGTCAAGACTCGAACCCCACTCCGTCGCCTCCGGTCCCATACTCGCCCGGCCCGGTTTGTCAAGTACCCCGTGGTTGATAAGCTGCACTTGGTATCCGGAGGCGATGATGCGGTTGTTAAGTACTGGGATGTTGCCGGAGAGACCGTGATCGTGGATTTGCTAGGGCATAAGGATTATGTGAGGTGCGGAGATTGCTCTCCGATCAACGCGGATATGTTTGTGACCGGATCTTATGATCACACCGTCAAGCTGTGGGATGTGAGAGTAGAGAGCAAGAAAGCAGTGAGTGAAGTGAATCACGGGAAGCCAATTGAGGATGTGATGTTCTTGCCATCTGGTGGAATGATTGTAACTGCCGGAGGCAACAGTGTGAAGATTTGGGATTTGTTTGGAGGAGGGAAGATGCTGTATTCAATCGAAAGTCATAACAAGACAGTTACTTCCATCTGTGTAGGTAAACTAACAGCAGAAGAATACGGAGATGAGTCTATACAGAATAGAATCATGAGTGTTGGGTTAGATGGGTATATGAAGGTGTTTGATTATGTGAAAATGAAAATTACCCACTCAATGAGGTATCCAGCTCCACTTATGTCAATTGGGGTTTCCCCTGATTGTATGGTGAGAGCAATTGGAACTTCAAACGGAATCATATATGGAGGAAAGAGGAAGATGAAGGAAAACAAGGAAGAGAAAAGGGTTGGAGATTTCGTGGGGTTAGTGAATACAGAGGAGCCTCGAAAGCGGGTTTTGAGGCCTAGTTATTTCAGGTACTTCCAAAGAGGTCAGGGAGAGAAACCAAATGAAGGTGATTATCTGATACTGAAACAGAAGAATATCAAATTGGCAGAACATGATAAGTTGCTCAAGAAGTTTAGGCATAAGGAAGCTTTAGTTTCGGCTTTGAGTAGGAAAAATCCGGAGGAAGTGGTGGCAGTAATGGAGGAATTGGTGGCAAGGAGGAAATTGCTAAAATCAGTAATGACTTTATATGAAGATGAGCTTGCATTGTTGCTGAGGTTCTTGCATAAGTACACGACTTTGCCAAGACATTCAGTTTTCTTAATGGGTTTAACCAGAAAGGTAATTGAGATGAGAGCTGAGGATATAATGGCTTCTGATTCACTAAAAAGTCATATTAGAAACCTGAAACGCTCTGTTGAGGAAGAGATCAGAATACAATATTCATTGCAGGAGATACAGGGTATAGTTTCTCCATTACTGAGGATCGCTGGAAGAAGATAAAGATGGTAGCTTTTTCTCACAAGGTATAATCTCAATGCAATTTTGTGTTTCTTGCCTGAATAATTAACTTATATTTCAATTCTGCATCCTGGTTGGGCAAGATTAATCTGTATTCGAGTTACTGTTGTACTAGGCTTTACAATGCGAAAGATATTTGGTTTTGATATTTATTGTTCCTTTGGGGTAGTTTAGTGTTGGTTTTGTTTTTAGATTGTGGTTTGTTCCTTTGGGGTAGTTTAGTATTGGTTTTGTTTTTAGATTGTGGTTTGTTCTTAGATTGCGGTTTGTTCTTAGATTGTGGTTTGTTCTTGCTATCTATAGTAAACTATTGAAAATTTTGAGAGAAAGCTCTGTTCTTTTCTGCTGTTTTCATCATATCTGTTTCATTAACTTTTGGTATTTCATTTTGGTAGAGTTTTAACTAATTGGGGTACGTAAGACTACTTGATTAAGATTTGTTTTGATATATGCCATTTCCATCTCCAGTTAAACATAATTTTTGAATTCAGTTTTTTTTGTTTTGCCTAATTGTTTATTTTTTTATGATCCAACTGTTAAAAAGGCGGTTCAAATTAAAATTATCAGAACGTTGAGTGCAATTTTTAGCTATTGTAGATTTCTGTGGAAAAAGCCTATGATATGGAAATTGAATCAAAAGAATTTTATAGCACTTATAAGATAACTATCTTAATGAATGCATTTCGTACACATGTGGGGTTTGCCTTTGCATAGATGATAGGAAATATTGCCATCTAAAACAGCTCATGAAATCAACTCATTGTGTGGAAAATCCATGATGAGTGATTTGGAATTGTGAAACTTCATTTACAATCACATAATTTCTGTTGTTGTTTCTTTATCGGAATTTGTCTGTATGTAAGGATCTTGGAATGAATTTGAAGTTGTAACATCTGGTTTATCGGAGGAGGATTTTAGAGTTCATTATTATAACAACACTAAAAACTGAGCAAGTAATACCTGGGATCGTTGATCAATGTTTAAAGTGCATTAACTTTTCAAGCCTTCAGTTTGTAAATAAAATGGGTCATGCAAAGTTAGATAATTAAGGCAGTTCTCTTAGAATTGCGCAGAAGTAAGATTTAAAGGCATAAAAGCTGGAAGACAAGTTATGATTCTACCTCGATGCGTTATGAAAAGGTTGATTTGTAGGAATGAATCCAATATCATAACTCATATATCATACCTTTATTTAATTAAAACTTATCAAATAAAGTTGTATTTGTTTGCTGACTCATCTGAACTTGTTGGTACCGAATGCTTGCTTGTCAGGTATTAGCATCTGCTCTCTTTTATGTTGGTTACATTATGTCAAGTTCTACAAGATTTCATATAATATAATAAGACATCAACAATGCCTTCTCAGCGGATGTTTACAACATTATTTGGACTGGTTTTTGGGTGGGCTGATGCTTTTGGGGGATCAATTCTTTTACTTCTACTGTAGCATGATGTACACGTCTAAATTACGTAAAAAATATTCTCTCAATTTGAGATCCATCCAGTTTTGAACCCACAAACAATTAAATCTAAATCTCAATCATTAAAACTAATTTGATGGTTAACATTGACTGGAATTTACAAATGCATTAGTTCCTAAACCATTTTTTTGTACACATCTTGATTTCAAAGTTCAAATCCATGAGGGCCAATTACTCTAGTGTTACTCTCCAAGACTTCCTTTCTACTTTGACAAGGGATGAATTTATAATATATATATTGTGCTGAACGCCGTGGTATATTGTGCTGGTAGGTGTTGTAATTGTTTTTCATTTTATTGCCAGTCAATGACTTTTCTTACGTCATGAAAATTTATTAAATTACTACTTAATGTCTTTAATTATATAAAAGAAATTGGATTTACGGGGGTAATATAGATCAATAGCTGATATATATAATCAATAGATATATGACTAGCGCCGTCATTTGCAGACCGAAGTAGGGACATTCTTACATTGTTAATAAAATCATATGTTAAAGAGATTTGGTTATTGCAGTTGTACAGGGTCTGTTTGGCAGTTGTTAAAGTTAAAATGTTGGTTTGCATAAAGACAAACACCCTTTTATTGGACCCCTTTTATCTTCCCAAAACTCCATTTCAAGTTATCTAGTTAGGTTGCATTTGGCTTTAGAGTTGAGATTACAATAAGAGAAACATGAAGAAACTCATAATGGATGCTTGAAATAATCATATTACTTTTCCACCAATTATTATGTTATAGTTTCCCAATCAATTTTGACATCTGGAGATATTAGTAAGTGATGATTAATGTTCACTATGTTTGATTATGGCTCTATTGCATATACTCTCTGTGTAAACTGATTTCTTGTGCAGATGGTATGAGTTTCGATTTGAGATGCACATGTCTAATTAGTGGATAGCACATGAGTATTGCTGGTTTCATGTCCGTATATATTATAAAATTTAGAAATATCAAATCAAACACTAGAATTTACGCCCATATCATATACATGTGATCCTCCAGTGTGGATAAGAATCCTCTGACTTGTGGAATTCCAAGAGTGCATTCTGATGAATCTGGATCGTCAATTTCAAAATGTGGATGGTCCATATTTTTTCAATTAAAAATAATTAATTAAATTTTGAAAAAATCTGGATCATCCATTTTGAAATTGATGTTCTAGATTTCAAATGCACTCTGACTTTGGAATTCCAAAGTCAGAGAATTTGAATCCGATCGAGTGTATATATTATATAGGTTAAATGCATCATTACATGCTCAACTTTGTTCAAAACGTCAGATGTCACTCTCAATTTTCAAAAAGATCAGATACCCCCTCGACTAAGTAATAATGCACCGGTTTACCTTTCAATGTCGCGTGTCAATTTCTAGTTGCAGAGTGAAAAATAAAAAAATGATATCTTTTAAAAATCAAACCAATCAAATTTTAACACATGACAGCAAAAGTTTAGTGATTCATTTTTACTTAAGTTTGGGGAGGGTAATCTACTCCTTTTACAAATTAGGTTCACCTAACTTTCGTTCTTGAATTAAGTTGGGTCCCATTTTGGTATTACATGAGAGGCAATTAAGGAAGTTTTGGTCCAATGAATGAAGTTTGCTATATTTGACACTAAATTCACATGATTGATTTCATATTTTCCTAACTTAGCAAAATCTTTACTTCAAAGGTTTATATTACACAACTACTTTATTTGGCCAAGACCTTCAATTAAACTTGTCATGCTTCTGTTCACATTAACCATTTGCTTTTATAAAGGTACTGATGACGATGACTCATTTTATTGCAACCTATACTATACTTTATTTCATAAATTTTTTCTTTTCTACTAAAAAGAAGATAAATAATAGGAAGAAAAGCAAACAACTTTGCTTCTTCTCTGTACTTTATTTTCAGGGGAAAAAATTAAATTTCATGTATGAGGACTGAAATTTTATGACCGTTCCACACAACAAAATCTCTCCGTTCACACGGTTAATTCATTGTATATTTATAACTGACTACAATTGAATGAAATTGAATCGAAATTAAAATAATATTGAAAAATTGCAATAACTGGTCAAACAGTTTAGTCTTTACTACTCCCTCCGTCTACTAAATATTATCGTTTTAGAGGAATTTCGTTGTCTCTTTTTTATTGTCATTTTGTATTTTCAAGATGTTTTTTTTTCAAGTTTTCTATTCCTACCCCTATTAATTTGTTTAACTTGCAAGATAATTATATTCTAATCTCCAATAACAAGAGAACACTATAGGTCAAATTGTTTTTATTGAACATGTTAATAGTCTTGAAAATTGAATAGGACACTTATGAAAGGGTAAACTAGTAAATCATCTCATTTAGTTAGTTATTATCTTAAAAACTGTGAATTAGTTAAAATGATAATATTTAATAGACGGAGGGAGTAGCGTTATTTAAATTTAAATGACATGTTACTGTGTGGTCAGGGGTTATTAGATTGTATGATTGAGTCCATTCAGTATTTAATAATATAATGTCTTTGAGAATATGTATTTTCAATTATATTATAATCAGCTTCGTTCAGTGTTTGATTGAGTTGCCGTTTATTGATTCAAAACTCTAATCAATGGAATGGTCAAATATTTTTAGTTTTTATATTACACCTAATTAAAGCATTCAAATTAATATAAATTCTCCCTCATTAAACAGAAAACTGTGCTACATAATTTCATTTTGAATAGATATATATTTATTTTTGTCGCGTATTTAAATCAATAACCAACAACGGTTGGTTGGACTGGTAATTAAGAAGCTCTCTTACTTTTAGAAAGATTTCCGGCATGATTACATCTAGTGAATGGGAAAACATATAGTTGATTGAATAATACTTAACTTTAAGTGGATCAAACACGGCTTCTATCTAACATAAAAACATAAATATTAAGTTAGGAATATTATTCTTTAACATATTAAAATGCACCAATAATAATATGTTGAGCCAAATAAATAAAATTTCAAATCATAAAACATTATTTATTTTTGTTTACCTAGTTAGCCCCCTAAACTTTGCAACTTTTATTAGTTGTCACCCTCAACTTTAAAAAGTATCTATCAACCTTTTAAACTTGGTAAAAGTATCCTCACCAGCCCCCTCAATGTCATGTGTCACATTCTGATTGGAGAGAAAAAAATAAAAATTTAACAACTTTGAAAATCAAACCAATCATAAGATAACACGCGACTTTGAGAGGGTTGGCGAAGGCACTTTTATCAAATTTAGGGAGTTGATAGAAAATTTTCAAAGTTGAAGATGACCATTAATAAAAATTGCCAAGTTTGAGAGGCTCTCCAGAGTTTATTTTATATTAATTGCATTGTACATTTCTTATTTTACAGTAGAGAATAATTTGGATGCTATTCGAACCAAATTTATAGGTTCCCATATTCAAATTTAATTGGCAAAATATTCCACACTTTATAAATCTTTTTATAGTTAATATGAGTTGTTTACAATACTAAAAAAATTAGTTGTTAAGTGAAAGAATTACCATTTGGTGGCATCTTATCAACAGAAAAAGAAAATCACAAAGCATTAACTAGTAGTTAAACTGCGACAAAATTAATAATTAAAGATTACAGTAAATTCAATGTACCTAACCCCAAATTTATATTTTAATGAATATAATAAATTAACTTCGTGCACATTTTGCTTTTTAATAAAAAAAACAACTTAATTGTTTAAAAAAGAAGAGAAATAGAATCATATATACTTCATTTAAAAGTAATTTCTAACTCATAATATAGAATCAAAATTCCATTTTTCTTGCTTACAATTCCAAATAATCTTTTACTAATTCCCATTTACTTTTTTCTTTCTGAGAAAACGATCACATCTTTCCACCTCATCCCGAAAAAGGGAAAAAGCCATTTTATTTATTTATGTAACATTTTAAAAATGATGCATTAATTACAAAAGTTTGGCCTTACTATTATTTAGTTCTGTTTATGATTTTATTTTTTTGAACAAAAATGTATTTAAATTAGGGAGAAATAAAACAAAAAGAAAGAAAATTAGGTAAAATTCCAATAACTTTTGGAATTCTTTTTTAGACTTACTAAGCATTATAAACTTGACAGCTTTCACTATATGTCACATTCAATTTTAAAAAATCTTTACTAACTCTTTAAATTTGGTAAAAACGCATTTACCAGCCCTCCTCAATGCCACGTGTCACATTTTGTTTAGAGAGAGAAAAATAAAGTTTTGAATCTTTGAAAGGTTAAACTAATCACAATGTGACATGTAGCACAGAGGGGGGAGAGTAAAGTGATTAGGCTTTACAATGCTAAAGATATTTGGTGTTGATCTTTGTATTCCTTTGGGATAGTTTAGTATTGGTTTTTTTTTTTTGATATTTTTGAGAGAAACCTTTGTTAATTTCTGCTGTTTTCATTATATCTGTTTCATTAGCTATTGGCATTTCATTTCGGTGAAGAGTTTCTTATAAGTCTACTACTTGGAATTTGTCTGTATGTGAAGATGTTGGTGTTGGATTCTGGGGATTTCCTAGATAATTATGAAGTCATAATGTACTTTCAGATTGAAATTTATATGGTTGGTTCATCAAATTTTCAATCGGATAAAATTAGAAACAGTCAAGAACAAGAATTTAAATTGCTATGAAAAATAACAGAGTTTTTCTTTATATTCTGTCAATTCCCTTTTTGGTGAAATAAATAATTAGTATGTCAATAGACATACTGTTTCGGGTATAACAGTCATGTTTAAAAGACATGTTTTTTCGGGTTTCAGTTGTGTCCAAAAGACTCACTGTTTCGATTCAAAATTCATTTTTCTGATGAATTTTCCAAATGATGCGTTTGTTCAGAAAAAAAATTTCGAGCTGACCTGACAGCTCTACCCCAGCCGGGGGCGCTGCCCCCAGACTCCACCAGGGCCTGGCTTCCCTTGGACCACGCACTCGGGGGCGTTGCCCCCAGACCCCCAAATCGTAACTGCACACGAACAAGTGTGCACTCCACACTTTCCATGTAACACCCTAAAATTTCTAAATTTTGACATCGGTATATTATTACAATATTTAAGGAATGATGAGAAAATGTTAAAGTTCGGTAATAGTCAAACGGAGCGAAGTTTGACCGCCGGTCAAACTTTGACCGTAACTATGTATTTTGGGACTGAAAATTTCTGTAATTATAA
>CATIWQ010531683.1:0-12269 GCA_949673415.1 Euphorbia schlechtendalii
ATCATGTCAACGTGATAAATCAAAATTTGAAAAAAAGCATGGCATATAGAGTTCTTTAAATGGATAGCAGGTAAAAGAAGAGAAAGGGTTCTGAACAAGCAAGCTAATTGTAACATTGGTAATACTCATACATCCTACTTTAAAGAGACTGTATAGGCACATATTTGGTATCCGCTTCTGCTAAGTGCTACCTCAAATTAATTTCAAACTTTCTTTTGTACAATTTCATGAACCAACTCCATCTCTTCTTGAACTCAACTTAAACAAACAAATAAAAAAGACCTATAAATGGGATCTAGAAAGTAAGAAGAAATCATATAAATAAACAATAAATGAATTGATTTAATGATTCATATGTATGAACACATAAACTAATTATCATTCAACTTTTAAATATTTTTATTGACTGTCATTAAGCTTAATATTTAATTTGATGTTACACGTTTTTTTATAGTTTAAAGCTAAAAAGAATCAACTCTATTGAAATTAACTATTTGACTCCAACAATATCACAAACCAAGTTGGGCTTTTTAAGGTTTGTATAGCTTCTTATATACATATAACTTGGTTTGAACTAAGTATGATACAGTTTTAATGTAGATACCAAGAGAAAGGACTTTGAACAAGATTATAATATTTTGAATGGATGGCAAGTTCAACGCTAAGATATTTGATTCCGGGTTGTTTGAAATTGTCAACAGAGATTAAAGCAAAGTAGTAATACGAGAGGAACACGGAGCTATTTGGCTCCAGAGTGGTTAAGCTCAACAATCACAAAAATTAATGAAGATATGCAGCTACATAAAGCAGAAATATGCAAAATGTTGAAGGTTGTAGGATGGTGTCTGCAGAAAGATTAGATAAAAAGGCCTTCAATGCTGATGGTGGTTAAAGTATTAGAGGGTGGTATTGAAGTTGAACTAGATCTTAATTATGACTTATCAAATCGAGCAATGACAACAACATATAAAGAATCAAGTACATTGACTTATAAAATCGTGCATTTTCCTTGCTTCCAAGAACAAAATAATTTAGCTTAGAAAACCCAATTTTAAACCACTCTACAATATCATCGTTTATGCAAGTTCAATCCTACTCAAGTATTCAAAATCTGTCATCATATACTAACTCAAGTGACTATAATGTAGAAACTACATTTTAAGGAAAATTTGACATAAATTATTTTTAGAGAAAAGAAAATACAAAGATGTTGTTTCTTGGACAATTACCTTTCAGCAAGACAAGCATATGTCGCATGCCACATGATATTTGCTCAATATTGCTATTTGCAAAGTAAGAAACTTTAACTGGAACAACATTAGACTAATAATCCCCATGTCCAAGCTGGCCAAATGAGCCATCCCACAAGTAAAAAGGCATCTTGTATCTAAGAAAGAGCAACCAACAATGGTGAATAAAATCCTCATTTCAAAGGACTAAAAGAAGGATAACGGAGTAAATCTGAAACAAACCCAGAGTGGGTCCATCCAGTAGAGATGTGAGTTATGAAGTAATCATCCAAGAAAATGTACGATTCTAAAAATTGAATGCACGAAACATGATCACCAGTCAACAAATGAATATAGATAATCGAAATTCAACAAGTACCAACCCCCTAAAAACACCATTAACGAGATATGAATTATAATTTTATTCAATTCAGTGGCTATCTAAGGAATACTAATATTGGGGAATAAAAAAATTGAAGCACCCATAGGCCATAATCAAATGAATGTGTTTGAAACCTTGATTTATGTTGCTAATCAAACACAGTGACAATGCTTTAGCCGATTTCTGACCTTTATAACTCCACAACAGCTTAGGCTCATAATTTTTTAATCCCAAACTGGTTCAAACTACAAATTAAACAATTGAACCAGAAATTATAACTAAAACCTAGATAATTGCAGAACGAAAGAGAGAAGATAACAATAGAGAAAAAAAATCAAACCCACTACTTACAGAGAGTAGATTCCCCAATGTTACAAGATGGGATGGATTTTGCTAAAATTAAGTTTGGGAATATAAAGCTTTGGCAGTTGAGCTGTAAGAATGGAGCAACGATTGTAGTGCGCCAACCACGAACGAGGATGGAGCAAAGATTAAGATCAAGAATTGTACGGTATTAGGGATTGGGGATTTGGTCCCAGGCTTTAGAATGATAAAGAGAAAAATGAGAGGAAGAAAGAGAAAATGGTACATGCATATGATTTACTTTTAAATTATTAATTTTCTTTTATCTTTTATTAGTTTAATTTGTCATCAAAATTAAGCGGGAGAATGTGTCGCCACTAGCTTTTTAATATTCATCAATGTTTTTGGCAACAACAAGTGAAAAGTGTTGCAAAAAAAAGTAAATTTTATACACTTTTATATCTATTGCATCACTTTTCAAACATTTTTTCAATTGTGTTGCAACAGATCGATTTTTTCATGAAAATTGCAACACTTTGATGCAACACAAGTCAATTTACGTTGCAACAGGTCATCTATGGCGTAGTGATCCAAAGGCACAAGAATAAAGAATAAAAAGAAAACAAAAAAGAAATTGTTGATGAAACATATCCATCGGGGCAACCAAGGTTAATGGATTATGTTAATTAATCAAACTCTTAATGGAGCACATCAAAGAGTAGTTTGACCACCCATAAATGCATAATAGTTTGGGAGTAAACCTACAATTTTGCAAATAATTACCAATAATGTACAGTATTACGGATTACCAAATGAAGATCCTGATGCTCACATTGCAAGTTTCCTTGAATTTTGTGGGACCTTTAAAATAAAAATTATTAGTGAAGATGTTATTAGACTCTGTTTATTCCCATTTACTCTTCGTGACAAAGTGAGAGTCTAGTTGCAATTACCCTTAAATTAAATATATACTTGGAATCAATTATCTAAGCAATTTTTACCAAATATTTTCCCTTAGCCAAAACAGTTCAATTAATTAAAGAAATAAGGTCATTTATTCAAAGAGAAGATGAGTCATTAAATGAAGCATGAGAGCATTATAAGGAACTCCAACGAGTTTTCCCTCACTGTAGTCTTCCACAAAACATGATTATTCAAACATTTTATAGTGGAGTTAATCATGCGACAAGGGGAGCAATTGACGCTCTTGTTGTTGGACCATTGATAAACAAAACTAGTCAAGAGGCTTTTGATTTATTAGAAGAAATTTCTAATGACAACAGTATGTGGCATGTAGAGAGAGTATAGTTAAGTACTCATATTCCATCACATTCTGCATCATCATCTTCTAGTTCTATAAAAATGATACATGACTTAGATCCTTATTCTGTCATGAAAACATAAACATCTATTTTATTTCATAAAGGTGAAGGAAGTTTTTTTTTTAATGAAGGTGAGGTAAGGTAATAGCAGGTTCGAACATCCCAACTAAGTTGGCACCTCCGAAGCCAACAATCACCCAACCCTAAATTTTATTAAAATTGTAATAAAAATATAAAGGGAATGAAAAAACAAAGAAGAAAGCTAGCTAGTCTAAAAGATGATCTAGAATAAAAATTATGTGAAGCGAAACATGCTTCACCCACTCAAATCATGAGCTAATAAGGAAGAGCAGAAACTCGGTATATGATCCCAACATCTATGGTTCTCGAATGACTTTCAAAAGCGGCTAGGGAATCTCCAATACCATTTCCCTCCCGGTAAATGTGACTCATGAAAAAATTCATATCACATAGACGGAGAAGACAACCTTTCCAGGAGTTGTGGAGACACCAAGGAACCATCATACTTCTAGTTTTAAAAAGTGTAGTAATATAGGTCGAATCACTTTCCAACCAAATATTAGTCTAACCCCTAGAAGAAGGTAACTCAACTCCATATATGGTAGCCTTCAATTCAGTAATAAAAGAATAAGTAATACCAAGGGGGAAAGCAAAGCAGTGAATCACCTACGGAGATGGTTCCTGACAACCCCACCAATACCTGATTTGCTCGGCGTTCCTGTTGAAGAGACATCCATATTATTCTTGAGCCAATTTATCGGAGGAGGTGACCAACGAACTGAATTATCCTCGGAGCAGAATGTAGTCTCGGTATAAGTGTGAAAAAAAGGTAAAAGGAAGTTTGCTTAGTAATACCGAAGGAAATCTTTAAAGAAAATGTTGACGACATTGCTCTTCATAGTGGAAAGTTGAATAATGATTTAGTTTCTTCGAGTATTAATACTAATGTAAAAGTTAATCAACCAGTTTAATAACCGAGTGATGAGAATGAGAATTCAGGTTTAGATGACATAATTTCAAGTAAGAAACATCCAGTTTACAACCTTTTCCTAGTAGATTGAGAAAGAAGAATGATGATCAACGATTCATCAACTCTATTAACAAGTTGAAGGGTTTGGAGATAGATCTTTCATTTATATCAAAGAAGGGGACAGTTCCGTAATATAGTATCAGAGAACTACAAGAATTTTAGCATTTTGTGATGATCAAAATTATATTTGATGAGTAAAAAATATTTTTGCTAATAAAAAACACATTTTTTTATCATCGAAGATGCATAATAAAATCCTAAATTTCTTGTAGTCAAAGCATAAACCTAAAGGTTAAGCTAGAGTTCGAATCTTAATAGATTAATTTGTTGAATTAAATTTCAGCACATAGTAGAATGAGTCAATATTGTACTCTCTTCAAGCAAGGAGCATTTGTGTGCCAAAGAGTGTTAGGAAAAATATAAAAACTACAATCGGACGTTATCTGACTTAAGATGATGTGTTAAAAGATGGAAAATAAATAATTAAACAACTTGTTGCATTCGGCCACAACCGTAGCTCTATAGCGGTGCAACACACCCTCAGCCACTACCATCAGCCTGCAAATCATGATCAGCCCCGCCTTGTCTCCATATCCAGTAGAACCTAGCAGCTCCCTCCCAACCCTTGCAAACCCCATGTCTCGAAACTTAGAAATCAAAAGGCATATTTCGAGAACTACCCTAATTCCCATAATGCAGCAGCCATGTGACTTGTTTTTGCCAAATATGGCATTAGCGGCTCGGTTTACATGGCTAAGAAGAGGAATGCCAAAAACCTGAACTTTGGCTTCATCACACTTAACAGTTCAATCCCCTTCCACGAGGCTCTTTACTGCTTGAATGCGATCTCCATTGGAAATATCAGTCTAGGGGCATTCAAAGCGAGGTATGAGCAGTGATCTCGTAGTCCCCCAGCCCCTCGTCTGCTCCCTCTCCAAACCCATCAAGGTCCCTCCCTCATGCCAATAACTCTCAGAATACTTGGTTTCGTGAATCCCTAGAGGCACCCACTCGTATGCGGAGGTTGTTTTTAATATTCGGCCAACGTATGAAGTTCACATTGATAATTCATTCATGGTAGCAAAATAGGTAGGCCTCTCCTATCTTGCAAAGTTTAGTGATATGGCATTAATCCCGATGCTCAATGATATTGTTAATGAACGTAATTTTGTTGTTAAATTCATCACTCCTTTGGGGGTGATCGAGTTATTATTTCTTTCTTTTATAAGAACACCTTGACAACTTTCCTTGGTAGTGATTGGCATTTTCTCAAGGATATATTTTCGGATGTTGCTAAATTTTTATCAATAATTAATCAATCAGATTGTTTGGTCTACATTGATTTCCTTGGAATTCCCCCGGTAATGATTTCGTTGCCATTAATTCAGCACCTCTCGACTTTGCTAAGTGGCCTTGTTCACATCAATTTTGACTTTGATTCTCCAGAGAGACTTGACGTGGTGTCGTGTTTAATTTCGTTCCCCCTTGGCTTCGGTAACCATGTTTTTAATCTCAAAATTGGAAATTGAAGTTATCCGATTTACGTGAACTTCTGACAAGTGTTGGCATGTGAGGATAACCATTCCCGAGCTCTCTCAACCAGCTCGGATTCATCCTCGTTTTCAAGCAGCAGCCCGCCTCCTCTGACTGCAGGGATAGCAGACAGCCCCTATAGCGTTTATCACCATTCTGATTATTGGGTTGGTGCATCCCACATAGACGTAGACCTGAGTGACTTACCAGCTCAAAATCCCTTTCATACTAAGAATAATTCAGGTGGTAGTAGTGCTCCCTTGATCGTGGAAACCCAGCAGTCCTCCTCCGAACCTGACATCTGTAGCATGAACAGGATCTTTCTTTTATCTCATAACTCACCGGCAAATGAAAATGGGCTGACATTTAATGTTGGGTAGAAATTGAGATTATTTAAGGAGAGGCATGGAGAGGAATAGTAACCATGAGCACAACGGGTTTGGTCTAAGGGCGTTAACTCTCAAGGTATCACTAGCTTTTTATGTCGTTAAATCTTTTTTGTTGGAATTATTGAGGTGGTTTGCGTAATAAATCGAAACAAGTCTTTATGTGTAAATGCATGGGTAAATTCAGCGCCAATATCTTCATCTTAGTTGAAACCAAGCGAATTTAATTCCGAATTATGTAGTTCATTCTTTTTGGGGGCATAACAACCACGAATTTTCTTTTGTGCCGTCCCAAGGTTCTTCGGGTGGTATTCTCTTCTCGTGGAATTCGGCCTTGATTCATGGAAGTGTGATTCGATCTTCGAAAAGATGGATTCTATCTAAATACTCCTTGGCGCAAATTGACTACCATATTATTACAGTTTATAGCCCAAACGGACGGTGATTTGTGCAATGCTTTATGGCAAGAACTCCTTCCTCTCGTTCGGGAATTTCAGATTTTATTGATTTGTGGGGATTTTAATGAGGTGCTTGCTGCCCTAGAAAGATCTAGTGGTAGATAATCTTCTAGTATGATTGCGTTCCAAGATTTTATTCAGGACAGGGAGTTATTAGACTTACCGTTGCAAGGCCATAACTACACATGGCAAAACTCCATTCCATTCTCTCACATTGATCGGGTTTTATCATCCTTGGATTTTTCAAATTTGTGGCCGAATATGTCGTTGTCTACCATTGATTCCGCTTTATCAGATCATTTACCATCAATTTTTCGGTCAACATCCCCTTTTACCGGTCCGTGCCCATTCCGTTCACTGAATTTTGTGGTGGGAAAATAAGGATTTCTTACTTTTTTTTAAGCAATCTTAGGCTGAAATTCGGTTGACTAAAGGGCATAAGGACCTAGCATTTCGGCTCCAGTGTCTTAGCAAGGCCATTAAGCCATGGCATTCATCTCACTTTGGCAGCTTTGAGTGGTGTAACAACTTAGAGAGCTTCTAACACCAACAATCTAGGGTCTCGTGGACCCTTCTAGGTGATAACAACACCTCGTTCTTCCACCGTACGGTATCAGCCCATAATCGAAATAATCGGATTCTTCAATTGGAAATAGACAGGAGCTTAACCTCTTGCATTGAGGACATTACCAAAGCGGTGCAGAATTATTACACATCTCTATTTACCACCAGCCCCGATGTTCCCTTTTCTCTCCATTGTCTGAACTTCAAGAAAGTTACCGCAAGGAAAAATTTGACGTTAATTGCACCATTTACGGAAGATGAGGTTTGGAATTGTGTCTTGGAATGTGGTGAAAATAAATCGTCCGGCCCGGATGGCTTCAATTTTTTCTTTTACAAGCACTTTTGGGAGGATCTTAAACCTGACATCATGCACCTCCTCCATGAATTCTACGCCAATAACAAATTACCTTCTAGTATCAAAGGGTCTTTCACTATGTTGATTTCGAAAAATCCCGGTGCAGCCACTTTACCTGAATACCGACCAATTGCGCTAATCCATGATGTATGCAAAACTATGGCAAAGCTATTGGCATCCAAACTTCAACCAATTTTACCCAACTTGGTCTGCGATAATCAATTCGCCATTATCAAATACCGTAGTATTCACGATTGCTCCTTTTTGCTTCAAAAATCATCAATCGTGTTCACTCTTCTTATCAATCTTGCCTGTTGCTCAAGCTGGACTTTCATAAAGCCTTTGATTGTGTCTCTTGAAAATTTATTAATGTGGTTCTCTCAAAAATGGGCTTCGATAATAAATGGATCTCTTGACTGTCCAATTGTAGGAGAAACTCGAGCACGTTAATCCTCATTAATGGTTCTCCTAGTGCTTCGATCCATCTTCACAAAGGGGTCAAATAAGGCGACCCACTCTCGCCTTTTATTTTTATCTTAGCAACGGAGGGTCTAAAACAACTCGTGGACTCAAGTATTAATGAGGGGTTACTTCCAGGCTTCAAATTGGAGCCTTCTCAAAAAGACACCTCATTACTTTAATACGCGGATGACACTCTCTTTTTTTTCTGGCAGATTTGATAGTAATTGGCCCTTCTATGCAAATTCTGAAGTGTTTTGAGCTGATTTAGGGCCTCAAAATTAATTATCACAAGAGCTCACTCCTCGAGATTAATTGTTCAGAAATTTTTTTGCATACACGCGCGTCCTCTCTTGGTTGTTGAGTGGAGAAATTCCCAATTACATATCTTGGTACCCTTCTTTGCATCAATTGGCTACCACTTTCATCTTGGGATCCTCTAATTTCAAAATTCAAGAAGCGCTTTTCAAATTGGAAAGCTCGTTGCCTCTCTTACTTCGGTAGACTTGTTCTAATCCAATCGGTAATTGCTTCTCTCCCTATTTGTTTAATGTCGTTGTTTCGGATATCGTCTTCAGTCAATGTTACTTTAACGAAATTAGTAAGAAACTTCTTATGGCATGGTGATTCGAATATTAATGGAATTTGTAAAGTGAGTTGGGCTACCGTTAATTTACCATTGTGCCTTGGGGGATTATATATTCGTAACTTCAAACTTATCAATTGTAGCCTCCTTTGTAAATAGCTTTGGAAACTAAGAAAATCTAATCATGAATCTTTATGGTACTCTATTTGCATTGCCTCTCACGAGTTTACTACTTAGAATGATATCTCAGAAAAATCTCCTTGCGAATTGACGCTGATTTAGAGAAATATTGTTATGTGTTGCTTCCGTAAGGTGACTTTTTGGAATCACTTAAACACAAACAACCATGTACTCATTGGAATGGCACAAGCGCATCTTTTTGGCATCATAATTGGACCTCGAATAATCGCTCACTTGCTTGTTTCCGAACCTTTTAGTAATGCGTAATATGAAAGATTGTAATGTTGAACGGGGCTACTATTATTTTTTTTTCGGGTAATCATTCTAGGCCCTTTTGGAAGCATTCCCTACGCTTCTCTCTTTGTGATCGTTGTGGACATCTTTGTGGATGGATTTCAACTTCAGGCTCGTGTCTATTTTAGCAAATTTCCTCACTCGAAGCCGTGGAAGGACAGCAGCCACTGCAGATTTGTTCTTCTTCCTCCAGTAACGCTGCTGTGGATCTATCAGTGCTGCAGTCCACCTCTAGCAGTCCATGGTTACCACACTTCAATGCATCTGCAGATATTATGATTTGGTGTTTTGGTAGCAACCAAAAATACACTACAGCCTCCTTTTGTATCGAATACTACAATTCCCCTCGTTGATCGAAACTAGTGCTTAACTTTAGTGCCATATGGAGGGCATATCTCTTACCGAAGATAAAATTCTTTGCTTGGCTTTCTTTCCATGGTCGATTACCAACTCGTACATTTCTCCTATCACACGGTTGCAACACTATAGTGGATGCCACTTATCCTTTTTATAACAAAGCCGAAAGCCTGGACCATGTCTTGTTGCATTACCACAATAGTGCGCATGTTTGGCATGAATTTCTGTCATGGATGAACTTCCCAACGCCATTTTCACCATCATTGCTGAAATTCTTAGACGTATGGAAAAGTCTCTTTCGGCAAGGCTCTAGCAGTGACTTCGAGACCTCCCTTTGGTTTATTATCACTTGGCTGCTTTGGAAGAGAAAAAACCGATTTGTTTTTTAGGACATCTTAGATCCATAGGACATCTTCACCAAAAGCATTCACTTGTGTTGGTTTTTCTTTCATTGTAACAAGCATTATATTTCTTTTTCGACCTCAGATATCTTTGTGGATCCAAGCCAATTTTTAGCTTCCTGGTAATTGAACACTATGTAACCTGGACACGGGTACGAGTATCAGATATGGGTGCGAATCCGAGTGTTCGATATGATATTTTTTGAATTTTAGGATACGGGGACACCATCCTAATTTTGGATTAGGGTACGGTGACACGTTTAGATTATAAAAAAAGTGTAAAATCTAAGTTTAATTGCCTAAAAAAGTAGACATAGAGAAATAAAAGAAAAAGAGATAAATTAAACCATTGGGTAAAGAAATGTATGAAAAAATAAGAAGCTAATTAATGTGAAGAAGAAAAAGAGGTCTGGAAAGATGAAAGACTTATTAGGTTTAAATGAATAAATTGATGAGTATTAAAATGATTGAATTTCTCAATAACCTCTGTTAATGTATCCTTCCACGTGTATCCTCCTTTTAGTAAAAAGAATTGTGATTAGGTGTAACTTTCTAAGAATTTATAGCTACTTGTTTACTTTTTTTAATGGTTAAAAGCCCAATGGAAAAAGGCCTACTTAAAGTAACCTTAGCCCAGTATCTCTTTATCTTCTTCTTCTTCCATCGGTCATTCTTGTTTACAGCAGCTCCACCCTTACCGTAGCTTCACGCATTCCGATGTACCGGATACGAATCTAGTACCTGTATCCGTACCGTACGTACCAGACACCGATGAGCCACCCAAAATCAAAAGTCTGAGTAACATAGATTGAACGTTGTAACGCTTGAGCGATTCACTATTTTGTGATGCGCTCTTTTATTTAAAAGAGGAGTGGGTGTTTTGTAGGTAAGCGTCTCGCATCAACCTAGTTGAGACGAGCGCCTTGAAATTTTCACCCGTTCCAATCTTTTTCCAATGAAGGAACACATTGTTCCTCCAGAGATTTTCGAAAAAAATGATGTGTTAAACGATTCATAGCGATAGTTAGGTCGAACATTGATTCAATTCATAGTAAACTTAACATCAGACTTCAAAGTTAACAATTTTTTTAGAAGCAAAAAAATATTGATTATAAACTTAATATCATGGTGCTGAAGCAGATTCTTGACGCTAGCATCCGAGAGGGACTATTACCAGGTTTTCGTTTAGATGAATCACTCCTTGATATCTCTCTGTTACAATTTGCAAATGATACAATTTGTTTTCTACCAGCGAATGAATCCATTGTCTCCAATTTCATGCAAATTCTGAGATGTTTCAAATTGATCTCGGGACTCAGAATTAATTACACAAAGTGCGCGCACATGGGAATCCACATTGGGGATGTCAGTCTTTGTAATTTCAACGCACAATTTGGATGTCATGTCGAAAAGCTTCCAATTAAATATCTTGGAGCACCCTTATCCATGAAGCGACTTTTGATTTCTAGTTGGAATCCCCTTATCACGAAATTCACAAGTAAGCTTTCTAATTGGAAAGGAAATTGTCTCTCTTATGCGGGAAGAGTGGTTCTAATTAAATAGGTACTATCTTCCTTACCGATTTATTTACTGTCTATCTTTTTTTGAAGAAAAAGACAGAGCAAGGCTAACTAGAATAGAGCATCCCAACTAGGTTGGCACCCCAACGGAACTAGAAACTGAACTTGGCTAAAAATATATTAAAAATAACGGTCCCTGTTGTTAACACTTGTTGATTTTCGATTGCATAATACATAAAGGTTTGGGAATAATGCTTGAAGGTTTTGATTTAAGGTCCTATTCTTGCACCAAAAGCACGATTGTAGCCCACTTCCAATTCATACGCTGTAATTAGCATTAAAAAACTCCCAGAATTTGCGATAACCATAGCAACATCGCACCACATTAGACCATATAAGGGATAGCCGAGAATATTCCGAATGTACCAAGTCATTCCAACAATGGAAACCATACTGACGAACACAATAAACAAACCATAAGGAGTTTCGGTCTCCCGATCGTAACTTCCATAACCATTTAAGTAATAAGCTACAATTAATTAGCTTAAAATTTCGAATATATAACCCCCTAAGTTGCTTTAGTAGATTAATTGTATCCCAACTGATTCTGCTAATTACCTCTTTGTTTCCGTCACCTCCCCAAAGAAAGTTTCGCATCAAGCGATCAAGTTTACTTCCACCGAAACCGAGAGTAATAACCTGTTTAAATGGTAATCATAAATGGTTGATTCCGTCTGCCATAACCTGCAAACTAATTGTATTTATATATTTACACTAACTTGGAGCAATATGTGTTTAAATGGTAATCATTTCTGGTTAGAAATAAGTTAAAATAAGGTTATCTTGCAATATAGTGACTAACAATGAAAGTAAAATCGGTTCTCATACA
>CATIWQ010531810.1:0-28791 GCA_949673415.1 Euphorbia schlechtendalii
ATCTATAAGTAAACTATATGGTAACTATAAGATAACTATAAAATGCGATTTTGTTATATAAAAAATAAATTCAAATACAAAAAATAAATAAAAACACATAAATATAATATGTTTACATTAATTATAAATACTATAAATAAAATATAATAAAATCATGTTAAAAAAATACAAAAAATTACGATGTTTTGAAATAACTATAAGATAACTATAAAATCCAACGAGGTTATCGTAAGGTGGTAGAAATGTAAAATCAAAACCTTGATAATATACTTTTGACAATTAAATTAAGTAATAGACAAAAAAAGTAATTATTTATACCAAATATTGTATTTTTGTGTATTTCCCTATATTATTTCCCCTTATATTAAATATAAAAAAAATTAATTTCATTGAAGAAAGTGATTTTGTTGTTAAGCTCTTAAAATAAACATAAAAATATTTCCTTGTTGAGCCTGCAAAAATAATGGGTAGGTTTTCTTGTAGCCCGCAAAAATAACAAGTCAAAGCCTGCAAAAATTGTGATCGTAAAGTTCTATATTTGAGCTCACAAAAAGTATCATCATATTTATTTTCTAACCGGAAAGAAAATAGATATTGAAGAATCTCAAATAAGTTAACATGAAGACTATCATAGGCTAAGGTATAGCCGAATGAAATAAATTCGTCATGTTTCAATCTCTGTAACCCTACTCTTTTAATTATTAATTTACATTTTATACATTTTACTTTATTACAATTAATTTACTTTAAGATAGAAAAATAATTCAAACTTAAGAAAATTTTAAAAGTAATATTCATCCCGCTCGTACATTTCTTAGACCTTTGGTACCGAGAAAACACAATTTTGCATACATATTAAAATGTTGTTAAACATTTCAAACGTACAATTAAGAAGATTAAGGATTTTGTTGAAAAATTGAGCTTTATAATATAGAATGATTCAACAAAACTCATCCGATCCCGAAATTTTTTTTTAAAATAGAACTACAAAAGGTTCATCTAGTTTCGATTCCACAAGACCTTCAATAAATCGATAGCATACTTGGAAAATAACTTTTGATCATGCAAAATTGGTTTATTATTAGAATAAACTTAAAAAAAGCACCTTGTGATACGGTCATTTTCAAAAATGATACTTATGTTATTTCGGATCTTAAAAAGGTATCTGATGTTTTAAATCGTTATCAAAATAAGGAATTTTTTTAACACCGTCAATTTTGCTGACGTGGTAGAGGACATTTTGTAAATTATGCTTAAATTAATTTAATTTTCTTTTTCTTTCTTTTTTCGTTTTCTTTTTCTTTTCTTTTTCTTTTCTTTTCGTTCTTTTTCTTTTCTCTTCTATCTCTTTCTTTTCCTATTTCTCCTCACTTTCCTTCTTTTTCTTTTCTCTTTCTCTTTCCCTTTCTTTTTCTCTTTCTTTCTCTCTCTGCACATTCATCTAAAAAACTCCCTTCTTTTCTTTTCTTTTCCTTCCCAATCTTTCCATCATTTCAGAATTTCTTTTCTTCTCCTCTTTTCTTCCCTAATTAAACGGATTGAAGGTTTTTTGTCTTAATTAGACAAGTAATGGGTTTCATCTTTTTCATTATTTTGCAGAATATCAAGTAGTGGGTGGGTTTCATCTGTTCTCGTGGATCTGAACGTTCTCGGCTCGATTTCTGCCTCCCGATTTCTACCTCTCCTCTTCCCCTAGTTCCTCTAATTTTATGTTCTTGTTTCAGTTTCCGACAACAATTTCAGCGAGCCATTTTCTTTGCATCAGTCATAGGCCTGAGCCGCGGCAACAATTTCAGCAAGAATTTTCAATACAAATAGAAGAGAAAAGGAATGTTAAATCTCTTCCTTATATTTCAGAGATTGATTCGCCATCATCTGTAAAGAAGCAAAGTGTGGAACCTGTCAAGGAGAGAATCAAGTTTTCTATTCCGCTCTCTAAACGAGAAATTGAGTAATATTTTATGGAGATGGATAAAGTCAGACCACCGAGGAGACCTAAAAAGAGACCTCGAACATGCAAAAGTATTTAGGTGTAAGGATTTTTCCTTTTTCCCCCAATTTGTCGCTGTTGTTGAAGTTCAATATTTAATTTTTTTACTGTTTAGGGATTTAGTTGTAGACTCTCACAAATTATGAAAAGTTCTTAGTAATGTGAATTATTGATTCTTGTATTTCCATTTTTCTATTTCTAGTTTTGATCCTTGTATTTCCATTCTTGTATCTTCATCTGAGCCGCGGCAACAATTCCGGCAAGAATTTTCAATTGATTCCCTAAATTGAATATACCCTAGAAATTATTCAAACTTTGGGATGGGTTTTCATGGGAACTCTAAAGCTGCTGCTGGGTTTGCTTCAACTTTGATGATGATGCTGCTGGTGATAGGATGAACAAGAAGAATTGATGAAAAACAGAACAAATAAAAAAGAAAAGAAAAGAAATTAATATATAGAAGAGTAAAAGAAAAAGAAAATTAAATTGACTTAAGTATAATTTTACAAAAGTACCCCTTGTCACATCAACAAAAATGACGGTGTTAAAATAATTCATTGTTTTGATAACGATTCAAAACCTCAAACTCCTTTTTGAAACTTGAAATAACGTAAGTACCTTTTTGAAAATAGCCAATACCAAAGGGTACTTTTTTTAAGTTTACCCTTATTATTATCGCCAAATACATAATTCCCCTTAAAATCATGTGTTGTCCCAAACTTCTCATGTTACAATTTTCTTTTTAAAGTTTGGCAAAAATGTGTAAAATATCACTATCACGAAATTCTCCTTCTCAAGCTGGAGAGTGGAATACACTCGCGCAAACGTGTCGAATAAGTGTCAAAAGTCAAACCAAACCACTAGAGTTTCAACATGTGTTAGTAGAAATTAAAAGTCAAACTATTTCATTCAATATACAATTTCCCCAAATTTCTTATCTAATTCTCCTATAAACGCACAATCTTAAACACCTAATTCACAAACATAGTCAATATTTTAAAAAATATTTGTCTCGTTAGACTTACAATCATAACAAAGAAAAATCCCCACCCTACTCGACCCAAATGTGAAATCAAACTTGTAACCTAAAAGATCATAACTTCAATCTCAACCACTAGGCTAAGACTTTTGCCACACAAACAAATAATCATTAAGCACAAAAGTACATAAATAAATCGCTAAAATGTATTCACCCCAAATCTTAAATATTACTCCATTCGGTTCCCAATATTTGTCGTTCTAGACTTTTTACTTTGATTCCTAATACTTGTCATTTAAAAATATCAATGCATTTTTTGACAAGATTTTCCTAATATACCTTTGCATTAATTAGAAAAGAGAATAAGTAATTAAGAAAAATGCAAAGGTATAGTCATACAAACGAGACTTTTGAATGAAAATTTGAAGTTAAGTCACCATTGTTCACTTGTAACATTCAAAAAAGCAACTCTTTCACTGAACTCTACCGCTAGCTATGTAATGCATAAGAGACTTGAGTCATGTTTCAGAACACATGCAACAATGGTATGTCATCTTTCACAATTTACAACTGTTTTGAAAGACATCTCTCACATCTCTTACATCGACATAACATTTTCCGTAACTCAAGCCTACAGGGTTGAAGTAAGCATCCAAAAGAAGCACCAAATGTTCCTAGTTAATTACAGGGCCCAGATTCCAGAACCCATACCTTGGCCATGACGAGTAGCAGAAACCATCTGACCTTACTTTTCCTACCTGAAAAATACAAATACAGTAATTTGAAAGAACGACGCCAAAGAATAGGTTATTCGAAATCTTCTTTTTGTGCCAAAAGTATCAAAAGCAATGTTTTGCAAGAATCACTATCAAGCAAGTACAAGTAATAACTGCAAGTACACAGTACAAAAAGAGAAACCACTTACTCGATATGTTTATGGCAGCAATCAAGCAATCTACTGACATCCGCATCAACAACAGAATGCTCTTCCATCATGTTATCTAGCTCAGGAGATTCCTTTGAAGCAATCCACTTGTTTAAAATACCAATTATTCTTCGAAGCTGTGGCTATGGTTAAGGACAAAGAATTACTGTATAGTAGTTTGCTATAAATATGAGTACAGTAACTTGTGAATACAAAAGGGTTCCAGGAAATAGAAAATATATTGCAGGGATGGCAGTCATAGTGATGCAATCTGGATGAAATGTTAATACCAAATAATATCATATCTAATTTTAAATGCATTGTTGCAATACTTGCATTAGAAGAGAAGACAAAAGTTTTAAAAGAGGTAATATGAAGGAATGCAGCAAGTGAAGAAAAATTACAACCGATTCTCAGTAGAGTACGGGGAGGATACAGTTATACTTCTGGAACTTGATTCTTCGTTTTGGCCAAGAAGAATGTCTTCAATCAGGTCTGCTTTGCTGGCTAAAACCAGCACATACTGATAAAGATGAGATAGGTCCATCTCATTTTCTCTGATTCGAACCAATAACCTTGCAGTAACACTCCAGAGAGCATTTTGTACCTCCATATCATCAGAGATAAGGGGAAACATATCGAGCAATCCCTGTAAAAAAGTCAGATCTGGACCTCTCCAGAGCATCATCTCCCATATAGTTAAGTGCTTAATTCAACAAGAAATCATGCAAATGCAGAATCATATAATCAAATTACCATGTGATATATGCGAAGCCAAATCAGGTGCATCAGACAGAATATTTGCAATTAAAACTGCAGCGGTAACACAGGAGTTGGAAACCTGCGAAGAAAGGAGTAAGCCCAACTATAAACAATCACCCCAACTTCTTTGTCAAAGACAAGAGAGAGGAAGAACCATGGTATTAGACAAAACGTTAAGAAAAGGATATAAATAATTATTCACACCAATGTTGAAAAAGACAGCTTGATGAGTTTCTTAACTCTAACGGAGATGCTAGTGCATCAGAACAAGAAATTATAATTAAGCCGATTGAACAAATTATAATTAAGCCGATTGAACACGCCAAAATCTAATAGCGACATCAATGATAACCTTGAGACAAATTAGGCACCCAAAGCAAACTTTGTACTTTTATTCATGAGTTTTCAAAAAAGAAAAAATATCTGGAACTTTCATTCGTACAGTTTAAAACGAATCCAATTTACGTGGAGGCAGCAGGAAATTTTGAAGGGCTTGCCCCCCAATATTTCTGTTGTTAAATCCACTAAGCAGGAAACATAGTAGAGAAATCTACCAAGATCATAAACAAAAAGTTGATGATCAGGCATGCATATAAGAGCTCCTTTGACAGACTATTTAAAATAATCTTAATTCATATATGAATTATACATATGGAACTACAGTCTGCATAAGTTGTAACAAGTTCACTAAAACCAGCAGTATAATCAGAAATTTTCTTGTAAACTAGACCTTCAGGGGCAACACGTTCCATCAAGTCAAGGTCACCTAATTATTTCAAGTGGACTCTACACAAGTTGTAATAAGTTAAATCAAACCAGCAGTGTGATCAGAACTTTTCTTTGAAACTAGACCTGCTGTATGTCACTTAGTATGCAGCATTAACATGAAATAAGATGAGACGAGTACATACCTCTGCTTTATCTGGGAGTTTAACCAGGTCACAAACTAGTTGAAAAAGTTCTTTATTACAACATATCTCTTCAGATAGGAAATCTACAGTGGAAAGAGCTTCAATTGCACAAAGAATTACATCAAGTACAGAGCATCTACAAAATTCCGTTGATTGAATCATCTAAAACAGTCAGAATACATTTTAAGGGGAACAATAACGAAATATAAGCATGGTGATACTGTAGAAGATTCTGATTCACAATCAGAAGTCAAAATTGCTCCACCTTTAAATGAAGATTTTGATTTGAGGTTTTCAAAATTTCAATGCTATAAACTAAACAAATATATGATTGTGTATGTATTAATTTAAGCCGATATATGAATGTGTATGTCTATATCACTCCAGATGTTGGGGTGCATGTAATATTCAGATCAATGCATACCTTTCAGGTACTCTTTCACCAGATAATAATTTGGTCATTTCAGAAGCCAAGACACTGACCAATAGATTTGTCAAACCCAGCTTCATCAAAGAAGGCAGAAGAACATCCGAAACTTCCTTCCGACTTTCAAGGATAGCTAAGAATAACCCTACACTCTGTTCAGAAAAAGAAAAACTAGAACTGAGCTGGTAAACGAAACATCAGGGACAAACAAAAAGAAACCCACAAAGAACATGTACCCCGGACACCAACAGCAGAGAATGCTCTAAACAGATGCAAGTCATCGAAAACCATGCAACAATATTACATTATGCTATTTTTATATTTCTTCAGAATAAATTAAACAGCAACAACAAGTTTCCAATGATATGCACAACATAAGCTTCAAATTTAACACAATTGAGCAAGAATTGTACAATAAGTTGAACCAACCATTAACTATCTTTTACATTGCAATGTTTAAGTTTCAGAATACTGATGACTTTTGAAACAATAAACCAACACAGTTTCAGGCCCTTGAAGTTATAGCAGGTAGCGACTAAAATGGGTTGTTGTCACTAAGCTAGTGCTAATTTACACCATTCTACACTAATTGTTAAATTTCTTCAGCTAGAACTTCTAGCAAATGAATTTGTTATCTTCACTTTTGCCCATAGTTGTTAAAGGCGCGCCTTATGCAGGGCGCAGCCGTTGGTGCCTCTCCATTTGACAGGAGACGTGGTGCCCTTGAGGCACTCCTCGGACGTGCCTTTGTGCGCCTCAGGGACACTTTTGCGTTTAAGGCTTTAAATTTACATTAACATGTTTTTTACATCTATTTTAAGGAGTTACAATAATAATTTAAGGCTAAATATTCCTAATTCAATTCTGATTAAGACTAAGCTAGATATTCCTAATGCATATATATAAAACTTAAAATATATATATTCCTCTAACAATTCTTTTTAAGTATTTTATCTTACTCTACTGTGTTTTGCATCTGTTTTATGATTTTATAAAAAAAAATTAGTTCTAGATATTCCTCATTCAATTCCTATTAAGGCTAGGTTAATTCAAGGCTAGATATTCTTAATGCAATATGTAAATTTTACATATAGGTACCTCTAACAACTCACTTGGTTCTTTATTGGTATGTTATTACATTTAACTTCACTTTTCAAGCAAAATATTTTTTTCCAAATTTTTGCGACTGGTGTACCTCAGGCGTGAGCCTCGCCTTTGGGTGAGCCTGGCCTTCTTGTAACAACTATGCTTTTACCACTGGAGCGTCTCATAAAAATAGTTTACAGATAGCTGAAGAAAATCACACAAAGTATAAATCTCTTAGGAACTTCAATTCTGTATATACTAGGATGCAATTTCTTAGATTCATGTGAAATTATGTGCCCTAAAAGCAAGCTAAAACTTTTGTTTGCTTGTGTGTTTTGCACATAGTCATTACAGCTTCTTACATGCATGTATGTTTGCTTGTGTGTTTTGCACATAGTCATTAGAGTTTCTTACATGCATACATAATTACTTATGATTTGATTATGAAATATCGTCTGAAAGATGTGCAAAATTAATAATTTACCTTTTCTAAAAGCTGCGGATTCAAGGTGTTTCCTGCAACCCATATAATACGACCAAGAACATGCTCTGAATGCAGTGCGTCTGCCCAAGTCTTACATCGAGCACCTTGAAGACCTGAAGTCAACAACCTGCATCAGGATGCAATGTAAGAAAGTACAGCTTTATTACAGAAATTCTATCATATGCATTAAAGAAAGTATTGTTTCTAACTGACCAGAAACAAATTGCATATCAATAATTTCATAAATCACAGAAACCTTTGGTATGAGAAACCAAATGTCAAAGGATGTAACATATGATGAGAAGGCACTACGCCAATACCATCGTCTTTTTTCCTTGTATGGATAAATAAGAGAAAAGATGAATATTCACTTCCAGAGATTATGCAGCAGAAAAATGTTGTCATTTCATACCGTATTATCACAGTCCACATGAAGTAAGTTATATTCATATATTACACTTGAAAAATAAGAAAACAAATGAAGGAAAGGGGAAGAAAGAAAAGCATGTGGATGTCAATGACTATTATTATACATAAACAAAAAAAAGCTATGAAGTTCTGCAAAGTGAAAGAAATAATTAATTGATTAAATAATAGAAAGTCAACCATATAAATTACCTAAAAGCTTCACAAAGACATTGGGTGTCATCTGAGAACAATTGATCAACAATTATGACAATCAGTCTGTTTGTGGAGACTATATGCTCCATTGGGATTATGTGGCAAGCCAGGTTTCCGATGATACCCAGGCAGATCTCCTGAGGAAAAGAATAACGGTAAGCATCAAAACTCTATTGTATGTAGCAAACAACAAATATGATAAATCAAAAACAAAAAATAGGAAACTATTATATATTAAAAAAACAAATGATGAACTTCAATTTGGAATAAATATTAACAATGCTCACCCTAATTCGTGCTGATTCTGAAACCATGAGGTGTTGCAAAAGCACATCGAGAATAAGGTTCTCCACCTACATATACAATGACAAATCCTAGTACATTAAGATAAAGGGTCTGTCACAGCAATGAAGAAACATTAATATATGAAATGAATCAAAACATTTAAGTGCCAACCTCATCCAAACTGCATTTTAATTTGTGTTCATTACTGAGCTTTATGAGTGAATAACATGTAACTAAATTGGTAGCATCCAGCAGGAAGGCCAGGGAATTCATAGTGGCAAACATTGGGATAGTTCAGCATAACAGAAAATCAAGAAAATTAGAAAAAATAACAAACTTAAAATGAAAGTACTTATCATCAATATAATTTGTGTTCAGTACTGTGCTTTATGAGTGAATAACATGTAATTAAATTGGTGGCATCCAGCAGGAAGGCCAGGGAATTCATAGTGGCAGACATTGGGATAGTTCAGCATAACACAAAATCAAGAAAATTAGAAAAAATAACAAACTTATAATGAAAGTACTTATCTAAATGGAACTATCTCATATAATCACGACCCAAACAAATCTAGGTGCTACTTTATGTAAGTTTTGTATGGAAAAAAGAGACTAGATTGATAGTTAACAGCCCAAAACTCATGATATATTAAAGGGAAAGGAAAATTAAAGTACCATTAGTTCAGCATGAGTTCTGTTTGCTGCCAGATCCCACAGAATACAACCAGAATCTTCCCATACGTCTTCTCCTGCAGGCTGTTCACAACTGATAGATGAATCCTTATCATTTGAATCATCAATCATCTGCATCTTATCAGATCCTTCCTCAGACAATTCTGCAATTTGGCCACTAGACAATGAAACTCCTAACTTTTCCATGTGATCAGCATCAGACTCTTCGTGAGCATTGGAATCATTGGCAGAAGCAGTTGGAATAAGTTTCCGAATCAAGGATATGATATAACTAGGATCAACTGTAGTTGAAATATCGAACAACTGTACAATAATAAGTAATAGCGATTCATAAGTAAAATTTAAAAGGGAGAATTAAGCATCAAAAAGAAAACCCTAAAGAGTTCCGCTCCTAATTTAATCAAGTTCATCCCATCCAAATGTGCAACTGCAAAAGCGTTTGAATACTTACGAACATCAAAGACCGAAAATTCCATAACCCTAAGCATCAATCAATTCACGAAAGAAACGGATAACCAGCTTCTAACAAAAAAGAAACCATTGAAACAAAAGAAGCATGATTACGAGTAATGACCTCATCAGGTGGTGCAGATGGATGATGTGAAGGTGCGTCAGGGGCTTCTTGAACAGAGTTTGATTCCGATTTGCAGGCCATTGAGCTATATATGATATCCTCTTCTTCACCGAATTGATACAGCAAAACAAGCGAAGTAGCGAAAGGAGGGAAGGCGATGGAGGGAGAAATTGGAATGCGAGTTTGCGATTCCTTGGATTTTAAAAAATCTATTACGAGCAAATTTCAGCCCTTTGATTTGTTTCGAGGGGCAATTTGTAAGTAACACTTTTAAAATATGCCGAAAAGAAACAACGTTTCAAATGTTTTTTAAATTTCAGGTCGGGTTTGACGGGTTTTTTATTAAAATCGTTAAATTAAGCCCAGTCCAGCTCATATTTTGGAATTTCAAGTTCGGGTCAAGCTTGGATTAGGTTTACAAGGTCAATTCCAAACCCGGTCCAAGTTCATGGATTTTTTTTTATAAATTTTTTTATTATAATAAATGGAAAAAATATAAAATAAGTAAAAATATATTCAACTTTCTAATATAATTACGTTATTTACTTAAAATCTTCAATATTAAATAATATTTATTGTAATTAAGTATAAAAATTTAATATAAAATCTTAAAATAATTATAAATTTAATGTATAAATACATGTAAATAAATAAAAGATCTATATTTGTATTTGATATATTTTCTTATAAGATTTAAACTCTACAAATCTTTAATTTTTGCAAAACTCAATAATAAAAAACTTTTCTTTCTTTTACATGAAAAATAGAGACATTTTTTCTTTTACCATTTTTTAAGTTGACTTTGTGAACCCTTATTACCTTCTCTTTTATTTAATTTGAATTTTGTAACTTCAAACGTTTATATCTCACAAATCGTTGATTTTTTCGAATCGATGCTTTGAAATATTTTGTTCGTCTTAATTTTATCTTTAAAATGAAATACACTTTGATTTTTTTGAAAAATAAAATAATGTTTCGCCATCTTATACCGTGTATAATTGTGGTATAACGCAATTTTTTACTGTTTTTTCATGAAGGCGTTACACATGGTATAAAGTTGTATAATGAATTTATATAGATTTTTTCTCCTTTATGTTCATAACAGTACCGATTTCCCCATAAAATCATAGCATAAAGACCTTAAACCTAATATGAAAACTCTTATACATAGTATAATAGTAGTTATGTTTACAACAAAACTCACTTTCTAGCAAAAAAAATAACTTATCATAATCTTATACATAGTATAATAGTTGTATAATACTTTTACTACTTTTTCCTTAAGGCGTGATATATGATATAAGAGTGGTATAATGTATTATATATAGTCTTTTTAAAAATACACAGCACCACTCTTATACATTGTATAACGCATTCATGAAAAATTATTATTTTTATTATATAGCTATTATACTATGTATAAGATTGCGATAAATTTTTTATTTTTTTGAAAAATTCAAAGTGTGTGTCATTTTAAAGATAAAATTAAGACGAAAAATATATTTCAAAGCGTCGATTAAAAAAAATTAACGGTTTGTGAGATATGAAGGTTTGAAGTTGCGAAATTCAAATTATATAGGAGAGAGAAAGTAGTTAGAAAGGAATAAGGGTAAAAGTAAAAAAATCTAATAAAATGGGAAAGGGAATAAATATTCATTATTGTAAAAGCAATAAAATCTAACTTTTTTGGGTATATGGTTAAATTACCCTAAATAAAATTTTTTGTCGGGCTAGGCTCGGGCCGAGTTTGGGTATTTATATAAAAACTAAGTCTGACCCATAAATTTTCGGGCTTTGACGGGTTCGGGCTCGGGCCGGGCTTTTTAAAAAATACAAGTGTTCAAGCCTGGTCTGTTGAAGCGGACTCGAGCCGGATCGGGCAAGTAGCCCAGCCTGCGAACAGTTGTGGCTACAATATTAAAAAAAAGTATAAGTTCTAGAAAAAAAGTTATAGATCCTATATGCAATTTATTAAAAAGATGTGTTGAAAGGAGTGTATATAACAAGCCGAGATAATGATTTTTTAAGCATAAAACTAACAAAAGAGGTGCACAAAACTAAACCAAAATAAAAGATTAAATTAAAATTGAATAAAAACACCGAATTCAGCTATACCGAATTCATTTTAGTTTGTATTGATTTTAAAATTTTAATATTTCAGTTTTTATATATAATATTTACTTTTCTCAAATTTTATGTTTCTTTTGGGAAAACGTAACTTACCTTTTTTGTACGAGAAGATTGAAGAATGCTGTTTCGAATGTCAAGTTGAATCCATCTCAAGGTGTGTTGGAGAATGGATGTATTTTCACAACTTCTACAGCAATGAAGATAGTAATTGATTTGCGATATTTTCGTCATGAAACGAAAACACATAAGAAAGAAAATGAAGGGAAAAAATCGAATGAAAATGAATTGCATAATCCATTTGCACGTACATTTCATATACAAATGAAATGAAAATTTGAAAAACTCTTAATTATTTGCAATTAATTTTTTAAAGTTGTATAACTTTTCAATTTAATTCAAATAACTAAATTGGATCGGATCCTTTGATCAGATTAACTTGCTTACGGGCAGGTCGAGTATTTCCAACATCTCCCACTTGCACTTGACAGGTCACATTCCATATAAGATTATCAAATCTTCCATATGCTACGAAATCGTGTGACCGACATACTATCAAGAACACTTTATCTTGCACATTTTAGGGTCTGCCAAGACTATCAAGTAGTACTTAACCAAATAGATTAATATTTAATATTCAGAAAACATCTTGCACCTGTTATTTGTCAAGAATATTCAGATTGGTACTCAACTATATAAGTTAATATATAGTATATAAAATATCACATTGATATATAGCGCTTATGCTTTATCCTAGACTGGTCAACAATCATCCACTTTCACATCTTTTGGGATCTCGAAAGTCTTAATCTGTTATTCACTATCTTATGACAAATATAAGATAGGCAAAATAGTGAACCAACATAACTCTAATGAATGTTAATTGGCTAAATTTTCCTTTTATGTTGTCAATTCTGTAAAAAAAACTAGTTCGGTCCATCAACCAATCTCTCATAGATTGAATCTTATCATAATCTCTCTTATTGATTGATAAAATCTCCTTTACTAGTCCTTACTTCGCAAGATAAGTCAATAGTATTGAGGAAATATAATGGACTGAGTCTCACCTTAGAGAAGTTGAGATCCTTGTACATCATACAAACTTCTCATCTCATGGTTGCCAAGCACACATTATCTTGAGTACTTATTTCTCTTCCACTTTGATAATGTGCCATGGTTTCCTTTCCTTTCTACCCTTATAAAGGAATGCATGTCTCATCATATCAACCAATACCATATAAATGTTTCAATTACAATGCAACCTAGCATTTAACCTTGTTCGACTAAATGAACTACCTTTAGCTCTTCAGACAGAACATGACCAATTGTCATGTGAACTATACAGTTCTTACTCGATTCCTTTTTGGTATCGGCACACAATGTTCTATACAATGTGGTTTTCTTTCTACTCAACAAGTCAATTCACGATTTTGAACAAGTTCTCGAACTATACATAATATGTTCAAAATCAATCTCATCCTAGTCTAATACTAGGGTAAACACCCATGTGAGTGGGATATTCTTTGTCCGAAATGCTATGAATGAAAAATAATATATGCACATAACATACACACACACATACATTGCTCATAGAATAAAACCCATTTATAGTATCACAAAATCATTCACGATTTGAAGGGTATAATAAATGAGATAATTGAATAAATATAATCTACGCATATTTAACACAATGATATATTTCACATATATAACTTTCGAAGACATACTCCGTAAACAAATCTACAAGCATGTAATGAGCAGATAAATTCCTCATATTGACCTCTCCTCGTGTTACTTAGTCTACAACTAACAAATATTTGACATCTATATATTTATTGCTACTACGATATTTTGGGTCTATCACATAAGATATCGATGTTTGACTATCTCTATAAATAGTCAACATTTTGTTTGGAGCACTCAGCATAAGAAGACTAAATAGTCTCTTTTGTCAAACAAAATCTTTGACCATAACTAGAAAAACTCAATTCTATCATTAGCCTTATCTAATATGCACCTATGTGTTCTATAAGGTCTATTTCCTTAGTTCAATACATTAGAGCATAATAAATGGTCATACACAAGTATCTTACAATTTTCTTAATTATCTTCTAGTGCTTTTATACTGGAATGAACTAATATATTACTTCAATGCCCACAACATGAGTTATATCAAGTCTGGAGTATAGCATACCATATTTTATGCCAATATGGAACATTTTCCATATCCTCCCATTTGACAGGAGTTTTAGGATAAATACTTACACTAAGAATCATATTCTTAGTTATCAAAATACATATGGGTTCATAATTCCGCATATAAAATCTTTCTCAAAATCTTTTTGTGCAAGATTCCAAAGATAAAGATACTAATTATCTTATCCATCCATTTAGATCTTGATCCTAGGACCTATGTAAACTTTCCTATGACTTACATCATGATGTTACTTGATACCCAATCTTTCACTAGTATGGTATATACACAATAGTTCTCATTTACCATTCTAAATATCATAACCTTTAAAACTTCATGAGCTAATAAATTGACTCACTCAATTCAAGAAACCTCATGTTTATAATCTTTAGGAGATATCCTTTTAATTTATAGTTGTAGAAATGTGGAAGTAGCCATTGTAAACTTCTCATCTTGATTTTGTTCTTCAAAATCTCTTCTCTTCACAACTTTGAGATCAATCTGTTTAAATAGATTTGAAGACATTTAGAGACAACAACTTTGAATGTTGAGTCATGAGATTAATTTGTTAATCTATTTCTCATCAATGACTCATGTCCTTCAAGCAATTCAGTTGAGAGAGGTGTGCAAGATGCAACGTAGCTAGCTAAGATTGGACGCTTTGGCTGACGTTGCAGATGGCACGATGATGTTGGAAAATGGTGATTTTCATAATATACCCTTTTGATTTGGCTTCTAGTGAGGATATCCCAACATTCGGTACTGACACCTTTTGGCTTTGAGGACCACAAAAATATCCCTTTTGTTTTTAGCGCCAAAACTTGAAAAGCATCACTAAGGAATATTCTATTTTCACATAAATGGTTAAACGCATAGGTGTCTTAGTAGGTCAACATCGCAAGAGTTAGTCAGTGTTGGTCCTTAGACAGCTTGTAAACAACTGCAGAGGGGGGCGGGGTGAATGTGGATCTTGGTTACTTTTAAGATTTATAAAAATTATTTAACCAAATTAAGTTTTTAGATGCATGCTGAGTTGCGTGTGCTGAGTTGCTCTAAAAACTTATAAACTACTCAGCTTTGCTGGCACAGTTTATCTTCAATCTCTTGTTGAGTACTCTACTCAACTTGGATAAGTTTTTCAAGTAAAATACTTAACGATAAAAAGAATGATGAATGAGCTGGGTGTAATAAAAGCTATAGCAAAAGTTTTGAACTTTGAACACTTGATTTTATCCTAGTTCAGCCCCGAGCCTACCTCCAGTCCCCAGATTCCTTCTCCAGCTTTAATCCACTAGTGTTCATTCCTTACTTAGGCGGAGCAGTCTTTACAATGGGTAGACACAGTTTTACAGAAAGTACCTTTCTTTCTAACTACCACTCAACTTAGTTTGGGTACCCTTCCCAAACTGACACTCAGATTTGAAATGAAAGTTGTGGACTGAATTCAACTTATAAAATGTTGAATCCTTATAATGTTAAATCTAAGTAATTAATTCTCTCTATTACAAACATATTTGAAATGATTATTTGCTGATTTCTTGAATTTGGAATTTCTTGAAGCTATGAGTATTTGCGTAGAGTTTCGGCTCTTAAAGAAATTTGAGGTAATTCACCAAGTTTAAACATTTGCTTTAGTCTCTTAATTATACTTGATGCTTTCCCAAGTAGCCATTGCAAACTTATCATGTTGGTTGTTCTTCAATTTCTCTTCTCTTCGTATCTTTCGAATCTTCTAGTTAGAGACAGATTCCAGGACATTTAGAGATGGAAATTTGAATGTTGAGGCGCGATAAAATTCCATTGACAAATTCTCGTTTGTCTTCAAGCAAAATGGTTTGAGAGATAGGCGTGTGAAAGCAACGTGGAATATTAGTTGACATTGTTAAAGCTTGCAGAGACGCGCGGGGATACTGAGAAAACAAAGCATGTTAGAGGATTCTTTTTGTCGTGGACTTTAGTGAGGAATCCTCGACAATCTGTACTGACAGTTTTTGTCTTATGAGGACCATTGGAAATCATCTTTAATTTCAACGCTTTTTTACCTGAAAGCATTTAAAGAATATTTAGTTTCTCACAAAAAATGTTAGTAGCACACGTGTCATTTATTTCTCTTAGTGTCTAATGAAACAGCTTTTAATTATAAAAAGTGCTGAGTAGATATCCTCTTAAACTACGTAGTACTCAGCACATACTCAGCTTTCCTACTCTAAGCCATAACTTAATTAATTACCCAGCAAACTGAGTTATTTTCCCTTAAACAAACTCAAGTCAGCTTCATTAATTAAGAGTATACTTAGTACTCAATTAAGTTCACTAACCTAGACAGTTTGCTATTTCCAAAAATTATAAGTACTCAGTAGCACTTTCAACTTGGGTTCAACAATCTCTCCCATTTTGGACAGATAAAAAACTAGGTACTAGAAGAAGTTAATTGAATAAGTAGTTTAGAGATATCAAGAATACCTGGAAAGTGATGTAAGACTCCCTTGTACTGAGTGACTTCCCTTAGTCAACTTGAACTCCCCCATACTGAGTGAGTCTTCTTCAAGCGGCTCAGCTCCTCCATACTTAGAGGATTTTCTTTACTTTGGGACTTTGTCTTACTTCATCTTCTCTTGAAGATTGGTCTCTTGTATGAGTTCCTGCATCATATAATCAACTTCATAGTAGAAACATACATACAGCATAATAAAGTTAAGAAGATCTTAACTTGAGATAGAACTTGTAATTTTTATTGATAAAAAGATGACTTAGTTAGTACATTACTTATGTCCTGAACTAAGATTACAATTCTAAGCCCTATTACAAGTCTAACTACTAGGTATATGGCTTTACTTTTTATGTGCTGAGGAAGAAGAACTAGTCTTATCTTGATTGTGCTTTGACGGTTGCTGCTGCTAAGGAGGTTGATGATGATGAGGTCACCTTGGAAGAGATCCCTTGTTAAGATTCAGCTTTCGAAAAGCATCTTTAGCTACCTTCTCCCCCTTTGCTATCTGACCTTTCATAATTTGTTCAAAGCAGAGGTCAAAGGCATCGAGGGTAGCTTGGAAGTTCTCTTGTTGGCCGATGATTTGAGGGGATATCTCTTGCTCTAGCTGCTGCTTTCCTTTGGAAGTAAGGAACTTCTGATCATTCAGCTTGTTAAGAAGTAGATGGTGACATTTGGATAGGTACGCAATTTGGTAAAACCCTTGACACTCAAAGTGTTGCAAGCATTAAAGTAAAGCTCTGAAGTTTGTTGTAGTCAGTGCGATCTTCAACTACGCTTCTATGTCAAGTAGCTTGGGTCCAATAGATGATATACACTTTGCAGTATAATCAATATCCTTAGCATCCAATTCGCCCATACTGATCAGATTCTCAAAATTCTTTTGCAGGTCTTCTACCTTGGACTTGATGACATTCAGCTTGGTATGAATGGTTATACTAGTCTCAGGGTAACATGATTCATTAGGAGGCAGGCTTGGAGTTTGCATTTCTGGAAAGATCTTCCCCATAGCACTAATAAGAAATTTTTGCGAGGAGGAGATCTTATTGTCTGTGTTCTCATTGACTTCTCGTTGGATAGAGTCCAGTTTGGTGTGGAGAGAGTCAAAGTTGATCACTGGTGCCTTGTCCATCTTAGTGGAGATATCAGTTAGTAGGTTTACCATTTGGTCTTGGTTATTGTCATGATTCAACAAGAAATTAGACTAGGTCTCCAACAGCTTGGCAAAGCTGTGGCTAATGTCCCTGGTAGTCTCTACCTCCTTTAGAACTCCCTCAGTTTTGTGGTCGGTGAGCTTCTTTATTTTGGCTTGCTTCTCACCGAACTTACGGAGCCGTGTCACTTAAATTTCCATATTGGAGTTCAAGGAACTCAGCTGCTTAGTAGAAGCATCCACACCACCTTTCCTACAGCAGCGTTAGCCAATGCAGTAGATGTGGGGATAGAGGAGACAGCTACTCCAAGTTGAGCTGTAGACTCTGTTAGGCCGATTAGAATCACAACCATCTTATCAACCAAACTCTTGGCTCTCTCTTTTGCCAAATGAGTTCGAATACCAAACAAGCTCTCTTGAATCTTCTCAAACTATTCGAAGTAAAGAGATTCAGAGGGTAGTTATTATCTTGATATTTTTACTCATAAAATGATGTGTTTTAGAGTCATTTTATACTTCATATAAAAGATTTCACGTGGTATGTAGTTGTTTTTTATGCAAGTGCAGAAACTAGGTGAATCTTGGGAGTGAAATGATTAAAGATGGAATTCTATGTAAAAAGAGTGAAAAAGGTGCAAAAAGATGCGTGGAATGCAAGGAATTGGCTTAGGATTGAATTTGTCAAAGATCGGTAAAGTTGCAAAAAAGAATCATGAAGAAAAGCATAAGTCATGACCATGTCACGATCGTGATTCCTACTCACGATTGGCCAAGTCACGCTCGTGACTATCTATCGCGATCGTGACTTATCTTTCTTCACAAACATTAAGTTACCAACTTAAATTCACAATCATGACATGTATGTCACGCTCATGAATCGTGACGGGTTTGATAAACTCTTCTCAACTTCCAATCACCGGATAAGAACGATCAACCGCCATCAACTGTCAGGTGATAAGACACCTTTTGGAGACAATGAACCATGAAAAGGTGCCTATCCATTGAAGATAAGGATGAAATCTTGCATCCAATCACATTGAAGATGATGCAATCCTTCACCAATGGACATGACTATTCTTTTGGATAAACACAACCTTTCACACTCTATAAATAGAGGTTCAAATCAACCATTTTGTGTAAGAGTGAAAGTTATATAGATTTCGCTAAGTTCAAAGTGCTAGAGAGAAAAATGTATAAGTGATTCGATTCTTGTTTCAATCACTAGATTTCTCCACAAATTCGAGCGATTGTTGTATGAGTGTAATTGCAAAGTACTTATCAATAAATCAATAAATGTTTCAGTTCTTCAACATTCATTTGTTCAATATTCACAAGGAATAGCATCCTAGCGGAGGTTCTGTACAAGTCGAGACTGAATTCAAAGTAGACGCTGGAATTGCGGAAATTGACGACTCCCATTAAAGAGTGGATACGATTTGATCAACTTTAGCTTTCACTTGCATACCTTCAACTTTACTTTGTTTTCTACTTATACTTTCTAATTTGAAGTTTATGATATGTCTATGTCATAACGAGTATTTCGCCTTGCGTCACTTATATTAATGAAGTTATATGCTTTCAAGTTGACTTTATGAGTAGTTTCAAGGTTTGCAAGATTGTGTATAATCACTGGATCTATGATTATAACGTTGTTTAGTGAGCCAACATTTTTGGAGTGCTAACTTTCTAAGTATGGCTATGTGAGAGCGACCCATACTAAGCATAGTATTATTGTTGTCCAAGTTTTTATAAGTTTCATAATTCATTTACCCTAGATTTAGAAAAGTCATTTCATGTGTTCCTCTACGGTGAATTATAGGATATTTGGGCATCTAGAACTGAGTTTGTTGAAGTAATCTATTGCATAAAACATTCTTGATTATTTTGCATATTTTACTCCACTATACTTGTTCTTAAGGAATATCTATATGCTTTGTATCTTCTTTAATCTGTTCATGCATCTGTCTATTTGTTCGCCACTTTTCTACTGATAAGTTTAATAACTTTGCCGCAAAGAGTTTGGCTAAATATCAACGGTACCAAGAACTTGTTCACGTAAAGTATAGGTGTTGTTAGTACCTCTTATCAAATAGAAAAATGATGATAACTGCAAGTATACAGTTGTGATGTAGTTTTAAAAGATATCGATCCCACAAGGAAGAGGACTAGTTCTAAAGATCAAATAGGGAAGTATAATAAAAAGAAAATAAAATAAGGTATAGTTTTTTGGATAGGAGGGTTAGAATGAAATATGAGTAAATATAGATGTGGAAGATTAGAGAATCTAAATATATAGAATCTTCACTACGAATAAGTATAGCAGAGAAAACATTCAAGTTAAACAAAGATGTTACGACTCACTAAACTAATCTAACAGACTCGGTTCAAAACACTCAAATGTTCAATGATTCACCGCAGAGCAACACATGAAATAACTTTTCTAAACCTAGCGCAAACGAAATAAGATAATTATGAAAACCTGGACAACATCAATACTATGCTTATTACGGGTCTCTCTCACATAGCCACATTTAGCAAGTTACCATTCCAAAAATTTTGGCTCACTAAATAGCTTTATATCACAGATCTAGTGATTATACATGATATTGTTAACCCCGAAACTACTCTTAAAATTAACTCCAACGCATATAACTTGATTAACATAAAAGACTTAGCACGAAATACGCATTATGACACATGGACATATCATAAACTTCGAAATAGAAAGTATAAGTAGAAAGTAAAGCAAAGTTGTAAGGTATGCAAGTGAAAGCTAAAGTTGATCAAACCGTATCTTTAATGGGAGTCGTCAATTCCCGCAATTCTTGCGTCTGCTTTGAATTCGGTCTCGGCCCGTACAGAACCTTCGCTAGGATGCTATTCTTTGCGAATATCGAACAAATGAAATTGAAGAACGAAAACTTTTATTGATAAGTGATTTGCAAGTACACTTATACAACAATCACTCGAGAATATAGAGAAATCTAGTTATCAAAATAAGGATTCGAATCACTTAAACATTTTCTCGCTAACACTTAAGAACGTAGCGAATTCTCTATCTATACACACTATATCTCTCTCTAATTGCACTCTAATATTCTCCTCTCTGGTGGTGCATGAAATTGAAGAGGATTGGAACCTTATTTATAGAGTTTGAAGGGTTGCGTCTATCCAAACGAAGGGTTGTGTCCATTGGTGAAAGATTGCATCTCTTCATTGTGATTGGTTGAGAAGCTTTGATATAGTCCACAATGGATAGGCACCTTTTCATGATTGGTTGACTCCTGATAGTTGTCTGTTCATTAGTAGTTGATGGCGGTTGATCATGCTTATCAGGCGGTTGTTAGTTAAAAAGATAATACCAGAAAACCGTCCATGTCGCGACCGCGATAAACATGATGCGACCGCGATAAACATGTCGCGATCGTGAATCTTTGATTGGTAATCTTCTATTTCTGAAGTAAACAAGTCACGACCGCGAATGATTGTCATGACCGTGAATTGAGTTTTACTCAGAATTCTTCTTGTAACTTCACCGACCTTCGACAGCTTCGATCCTAAGCCAAATCTTTAACTTCCATGCATCTTTTTGCACCTTTTTCACTCTTTTTTCATTGAATTCCACTTTAGCTCATTTTACTCCCAAGATTTACCTAGTATCTGCATTTGCATAAAAAACAACTACATACCAGGTGAAATCTTTTATATGAAGTAGAAAAATGACTAAAACTACAGTGTTTATTGTATAAAATTTATATGATAATAAGTGTAATTATACACTTATCACTATTCATCTGTCTACCATTCAAAACCTTTAACTTATTTTATTTTCTTTTGTTCCGTAACTCTAGTTGATCCTTAGAATCGAATTCTTTCCCTGTGGGATCAATATCTATTAAAACTACATCGCATCTGTATACTTGCAGTTACCATCATTTTTCTATTTGACAAGCAGTACCGATAACACTTGTTCATATTTAGAACTTTTATATTATCAGTAGAAAAGTGGGGAACAAGTTTTTAGCACCGTTACCGGGGAATGCAAGTGCATTCTAAATATCAAATACTGGGAGACTACGGTACGTTTTTATATTTTGCTTTTATTCCACTTATATATCTATTTGTTGTTGCATTTTGGGTCTAAAATGTTTACTAACATGCATTGGGATAAGTTTTGTGGTGATTACATGATTGATAACTTAATTGATACATGCGTAGATGAAATTTGTCATGTTACATCTCATGAAGAGTCAACATTTGAATCACTTGAAAAATTAGAAGATGATCCTATACCACCTTCTATAAATAAACCACCCTTAGTAGAGTTAAAGCAGTTGCCTAGTCATTTGAAATATGCATTTTTAGGAAGTAACAATACTTTACCCATTATCATTTCTAGTAAGTTATCTGATTTGCAAGAAGAAGTACCGGAGGATTGGAAGGTGAATATGCAGCAAAAGCTAGACAATTGCCAAGCAGAAATTGGAGTAATGAAGAAAAACATGAAAATTATAAAGAAGAGTAATAAGTCAATGCTTCGAAAATTACTATCATTCTTTAGAAAACAATATTGTCAATTTACTCCTAGTCCCCCGGATTCTCCTTCACAATAAAGGGGTTTACTCTTTTCTTTTAGACTAGTTATTTGTTGTTTGTTTGTTTTTCGTTTAGTTTCATTTTTCATTAAGTCTCTCATAATGAGGATATTGTGTTCTCTAGTGTGGGGGGCACTTGTATAAAATCCAAAAAATCAAATAAAATTAAAAAATTGAAGAACGAAAATTTTTTCTTGATTTTATGTTGTTTATACCTTATCCATACCTATACTTATACTAACATATGTTCTAAGGTTATTGCAAGTGTTAGGTATTACAAGTTCGATGTTGGTGTAAATTTCGAATAAAATTTTTGTTTCTAGTATGAGCGTACTTTGAAAGTGTGAGCACTTTAGTAGATTGGTACAACATTTAGCATTTGGCAAGGATGTATGGTGAGTAACATTCAATAGCAACAATCCATTTAAGTTTCGATATAATTTCAACGCAACATGAATCGGTATAAGTTATATAGTTTAAGTTTAATGGTACCGATAAGTTTTGTGTGGAGTAATATCTAGTAGTGTTCTTAAAATGAGTTTTATATGTTATTCTCGAATACGTCCTATAAGTATTGAGTGTGTCTAAAGTGTAGGGAAACTATATCCATAATACTTTGAAAGTGATCAATAAAGGATGAGTGTATTAAGAGAAAAATCAAAAGAAAGAGAGGATAACCAATGAGTTATGCAAAAGGTGAGGAATGGTATGGAGCAGAAACTGCAACCATTCAGTGAGTGAAAAAAGAAAAAGCATAGCATGAAAAATGGGTGTAAAGTACAAATCTGTACTTCAAAAACATATGCTTAAAATAAAAAAATTGAGAGAAAGTGGTATGGAGCATAAAATGCAACCACTAAAAAAATGGGAGAGTGGTATGGAGCATAAAATGCAACCACTAAGAGTGTTTAGCATCCTAGGTTGCCTAAAAATGCCTTGAGATCAATTTATTTCAAAGTGTGCTCCCTTTGTCCTTTATACTTTATACTATACTTGAGAGAAGGAAATATTCGAGCGAGTATATAAAGCTTATATGAAAACGCAATTCGGTTAGCCCTCCATTAAGAGCAAAGGTATGCAACTGGACTATATAAATTGCACATTACTAATTTGTGGAAAATTTCGTATACTTTACTTGAACCTTATGCAATGTGGGAATTTGGTACTCACTACAATAGTCTTTCGCCAAATGAGGTACGAACTTGAATTACTTTTTTATACACTTCTGTTATGTTTACCTTGAGGACAAGGTAAAAGTTAAGTGTGGGGGTGTGATAAGAGTATAATTACACTTATTATCTTGATATTTTTACTCATAAAATGATGTGGTTTAGAGTCATTTTATACTTCATATAAAAGATTTCACGTGGTATGTAGTTGTTTTTTATGCAAGTGTAGAAACTAGATGAATCTTGGGAGTGAAATGATTAAAGATGAAATTCTATGCAAAAAGAGTGAAAAAAAGTGCAAAAAGATGCATGGAATGCAAGGAATTGGCTTAGGATCGAAGTTGTCAAAGATCGGTAAAGTTTCAAAGAAAAATCATGAAGAAAAGCATAAGTCACAACCATGTCACTATAGTGATTCCTACTCACGATTGGCCAAGTCACGCTCATGACTATCTATCGTGATCACGACTTATCATTCTTCACAAGCAGTAAGTTACCAACTTACATTCACAATTACGACATGTATGTCACGCTCGCGAATCATGACAGGTTTGATAAACTCTTCTCAACTTCCAACCTCTGGATAAGAATGATCAAACGCCATCAATTGTCAAGCGAAGAGACACCTTTTGGAGAAAATGAACCATGAAAAGGTACCTATCAATTGAAGATAAGGATGAAATCTTTCATCCAATCACATTAAAGATGATGCAACCCTTCACCAATGGACATGACTATTCGTTTGGATAAGCACAACCTTTCACACTCTATAAATAGAGGTTCAAATCAACCATTTCATGCAAGTAGTATGGTGATTATCGACAAAGCATATGATACATGATAGAGAGTGAAAGTTATATAGATTTTGCTAAGTTCAAAGTGTTAGAGAGAAAAATGTATAAGTGATTTGGTTCTTGTTTCAATCACTAGATTTCTCCATAAATTCAAGCGATTGTTGTATGAGTGTAATTGCAAAGCACTTATCAATAAAATTTTCTGTTCTTCAACATTCATTTGTTCAATATTCACAAGGAATAACATCCTAGCGGAGGTTCTGTACGAGTCGAGACCGAATTCAAAGTAGAAGCAGGAATAGCGGGAATTGACGACTCCCATTAAAGAGTGGATACGGTTTGATCAACTTTAGCTTTCACTTGTATACCTTACAACTTTACTTTGATTTCTACTTATACTTTCTAATTCGAAGTTTATGATATGTCTATGTGTCATAACGAGTATGTCATCTTGCGTCACTTATATTAATGAAGTTATATGCTTTCAAGTTGACTATAAGAGTAGTTTTAGGGTTAACAAGATTGTGTATAATCACTGGATCTGTGGTTATAACGATGTTTAGTGAGCCAACATTTTTGGATTAGTAACTTGCTCAATACGGCTATGTGAGAGCGACCTGTACTAAGCATAATATTATTGTTGTCCAGGTTTTTATAAGTGTCATAATTCATTTACCCTAGATTTAGAAAAGTCATTTCATGTGTTGCTCTGCTTGAATTATAGGATATTTGGGCGTCTAGAACCGAGTTTGTTGAAGTTATCTAGTACATAAAAGATTCTTGATTATTTTGCATATTTTACTCCACTATACTTGTTCTTAGGGAATATCTATATGCTTTGTATCTTCTTTAATCTATTCATGCATATATCTATTCATCTATCTACCATTCAAAACCTTCAACTTATTTTATTTTCTTTTGTTCCATAACTCTAGTTGATCCTTAGAACTGAATTCCTTCCTTGTGGGATCGATATCTTTTAAAACTACATCGCAATTGTATACTTGCAATTATCATCATTTTTCTATTTGATAAGTGGTACTGACAACACCTGTTCATAGTTAGAACTTTTATATTATCAGTAGAAAAGTGGCAAACACAGGCTTGTGTGTTGTTCAACCTCAGGCAATTTAGCTTTGGGTCTAGATGATAAGTCCGTCAATTCTTGAGCGAGTAGAAATTTTCTTACTACTCCATCTAACTCTACATTGGTTTTGAGCGCTGGGAATTTCTTCCTCGCTAACTCTCTAATCTCTGCCAAGATAGAGGCATCAGCCAAGTCTTCACGGATTGGCTCTCTCATGGGTTTAGATATATCATGGGCTGTTAAATTTGCCTCAGTATTGTAACCACTTGGGTTTCCTTGCTGAGCGTAGTTCTCAGCATTAAGAACTTCCCTAATCGGAGGGGTAGAAGTTGGGTTTGAAAAAGGGGTAGGTTCAGATGAATTTTACAGTTGAAGAAATAGGGGGAATGGTTTTCTTGAGCGAAATAGAAGGTACAATGGTTGTATAGGTTTGGGTTTGAGTTTGGGTTTGTGTTTGTACAGGAGAAGGGTTAGGGGAGAAAGAATCATGGCTATTGGTAGGAGAGGAAATGTGAATTGGAGAGTTTTGGGTATTTACAAGAGAGGAAAGAATACGAATGGGAGAATTTACAGAGATTGATGGAGGAGGAGAATTTATAGTTGGTGGTTTAGTATCTATAGAAGTAAAATTTGGGGGTTTTGAAGAATTTATAGGAGAAGAGGTTTTAGGATTTACAGAAGAAATATGGGTAGGATTTTGAGGAACTCTTGGTTAGATGTCTGACCCAAGGATAGGCCAGCTTGAGGTTGCTCAAACTGAGTAGAGGGTTCTTCAGTTTGAGTGAAAGAGGGTAAGGGGATGTTGGAATCAGGTAGATCAAACTCTTCTTGATAGAGGGGAAAGGTGTCTCTAACATCCTCCTCGCTGCTCACCACCTGCACATTCTTTTGCAGGGGCATGTTAGTGGTATAACACTTACGCTAAGTGCCCTTTGCTTTTGCAAATGCTTCGTAAAGCCCATCAACAAATTCAGGACACATAGTGTCCTCTTCCTTGTACCTCTTAGCCTCCCCCTGCTCCTCCGATTCCTCAGAAAGAATCAATTTGTGCTTTCTTTGGCGTAGGGTTTCCTCACCCTCAGTCGCATCTTCTTGCTCCTCCGCCTATTGCTCAGTAAGAAGTTTGGCCTCCACTTCTCTTTGTGTGCGGGTTTTAGCCTTCATTTGCCTCCTTTGACTCTAGGCTGAGCAGGGGCCTCATCAGCTTTGGATTTCGTAGGACTCTTCCCATTGGCCTTAGAGGAAGCAAACTTCTGCTTGGGAGAGGAGGCGATGGTGGTGACTTGCTCCAGGATGCTGGAGATTGGTAACTTATATGAGTCTTCACTATCCTCGAAGTCCACCATAGAACCATCTTCATCCTCCTTTGAGATGTCCACCAGTACTACTGATGGTACGCACTTAAGCTTGCGCTTTTGTTGTGCCTTATTGTACCTAGTATGTACTTGGTTGTGAACCAACTTGCTAAAGTGAGTCACATCAAACTTCTTCTTCATAGGCAAGACTGTGTTACCAGACTCCCCTAAAAACTGAGCGATTTCCACTTTCACCGCCTTCATTAGTTCGGCTATGAGGTAACCATAATGATAGACAATAGTCAGCTTGGTCAAATGGTGAAGAATCACCACTAGCCAATTCAGATTCTTACCCTCTACCATATGGTAGACCACACACCTCTCAAAGTAGGTGCAGCTAGTCACAGACCCAGTTTGTAGCAGCAGCAGCTTCACCACCAGCTGGTGTTCGGTACTTTCTCCCCCGAAACATAATTTGAGGGGAGCTCCCAGTCCTCTAGAATCATAATGGCATCTTCATTGCTAGTTTTACGAAGTTGAGTGCCTCTGTTAGGTATATTGAGGATGCTCCCTATCAGCCACGAGCAAATTAGAGTAGATTTGGCCCCAAACTCCATCATCAACACATCATTAAACCCTTGGATGGTGATAAGTGTATAATTACACTTATTATCTTGATATTTTCAATCATAAAATGATGTGGTTTAGAGTCATTTTATACTTCATATAAAAGATTTCACGTGGTATGTAGTTGTTTTTTTATGCAAGTGCAGAAACTAGGTGAATCTTGGGAGTCAAATGATTAAAGATGGAATCCTATGCAAAGAGATTGAAAAAGGTGCAAAAAGATGTGTGGAACGCAAGGAAATCGCTTAGGATCGAAGTTATCAAAGATCGGTAAAGTTGCAAAGATCATGAAGAAAAGCACATGTCACGATCGTGATACCTACTCACGATCGTGACTTGTCATTTCTCACAAATAGAAAGTTACCAACCAATGTTTAAGATCGTGACATATATGTCACACTCGCGACTTGTGATGGTTTTGGATAACTTTTCCCAACTTCCAACCACTAGATAAGAACGATCAACCTCCATCAACCTCCACCAACTATCAAACAAAAAGACACCTTTTGGGGACAATGAAGCCATGAAAAGGTGCCTATCCATTAATGATAAGGATGAATTCTTGCATCCAATCACATTGAAGATGATGCAACCCTTCACCACATAACTCTTCATTTGGATAAACGCAATCCTTCGCACTCTATAAATAGAGTTCACATCAACCAATTTCATGAGGATGCATGGGAAATAGATGAAGAAAACGTGTATGACATAGATAGAGAGTGAAAGTTATAAATTTTGCTAGTTCAAAGTGTTAGAGAGAAAAATGTATAAGTGATTCGATTCTTGTTTCGATCACTAGATTTCTCAACATATTCGAGTGATTGTTGTATGAGTGTAATTGCAAAGCACTTATCAATAAAAGTTTCTGTTCTTCAACATTCATTTGTTCAATATTCACAAAGAATAGCATCCTAGTGGAGGTTCTGTACTAGTCGAGGCCGAATTCAAAGTAGACGCCAGACTTGTGGGAATTGACGATTCCCATTAAAAGAGTGGATACGGTTTGATCAACTTTAGCTTTCACTTGAATACCTTACAACTTTACTTTATTTTCTATTTATACTTTCTAATTCAAAGTTTATGATATGTCTATGTGTCATAACGAGTATTTCATCTTGCGTCATTTATATTAATAAAATTATATGCTTTCAAGTTAACTTTAAGAGTGATTTCGGGGTAAACAAGATTGTGTATAATCACTATATCTGTGATTATAATGCTGTTTAGTGAGCCAACATTTTTGGAGTGGTAACTTGCTAAATATGGCTATGTGAGAGCGACCTATACAAAGCATAGTATTATTATTATCTAGGTTCTTATAAGTGTCATAATTCGTTTACCCTAGATTTAGGAAAGTCATTTCATGTGTTGCTTTGCGGTGAATTATAGGATATTTGGGCATCTAGAACCGAGTTTGTTGAAGTTATCTAGTGTTTAAAACAACTTTGATTATTTTGCATATTTTACTCTACTATACTTGTTCTTAGGGAATATCTATATACTTTGCATCTTCTCTAAT
>CATIWQ010531822.1:0-12993 GCA_949673415.1 Euphorbia schlechtendalii
ATTCTATATGGCCTACTGTTAATCGAGTAACCCATAAAGATACCTTCATCAGCCTTTAGATCAAACTTTCCTAGCAGCTCCTTGGTCTTTAGAATGAAGCACCTACAGACAAATTATCTAAGATGACCAATCTTAGGCTTGTGCCCTCGCCAAAGCTCATAGGGTGTCTTCTCAAGAATTAGGCGAATTAAAACTGATTCAAGATATAGCAGGTTGTGTTAACAGCTTCTCCCCAAAAGTACTTTGGTAGATTGTTATCAGTCAACATGGATTGAGCCATTTCAACTATGGTTCTATTCTTCCTTTCTACAACCCCATTTTGTTGAGGAGTATAAGGAGCAAAAAAGTTATGGTCAATATCATGCACAGAATAGAATTCTTTGAAATGAAAGTTCTCGAATTCATGTCCATGATCACTTCGGATTCTACTGATTTTAGTTCCTTGTTCATTCATTATCCGAGTACTGAGTTTGATAAAAGACTTAAAGGTTTCATCTTTGCTACACAGCAAGACTACCCAAGTGAATCTCTTGAAGTCATCCACAACCACCAATTAAAATCTTTTTCCGCCCATGCTCATAGGTTAAACAGAACCTAATAGATCTAGGTGGAGGAGCTCCAATGGTCTTTTAGATACAACATTTTTATAGACCTAAATGACTTTTTAACTTGCTTACCAAGCTAGCAAGCTGAGCAAAGTCTATCTTTCACAAAGCTGATACTGGGTAAACCCACAACTAAATCCTTTTTTGGCTAATTTGGATATAATGTTCATATTTATATGACCCAACCTTCTGTGCTAAATCCATGAATTATCCTCCTTAAATACAAGACAAACATTAGTGGAGCCCAGGGATAAATCAATCATATACATATTGTTAATTCTAGGAGAAAAGAGTATAGTTGAGTCAGTCTTACAATTAATAACTGAGCAACCTGCCGAGTCAAATGTAACCTTCCTGCCTATATAAAAAAAGCTAGGTTACGCTAAGCAAGTTGAACTTAAGTCCTTTGACCAGAGACACCTCTTCGATTGAAGGAGAAACACTTGTGAGCGAACGACACGGAGCGATGGGCCGAGAGCACGTGAGATGAGAGGTGCGGTCCACTGGGTGTATTAAAAATAAAGTACTGGATCAGGGACCCGGAAAAAAGGTTGGTAGAGAAAGGGAGAGCGAAAACATTTTTAAATCAGTCAAACCCGAATCCACCATCTCTTAGTGTAGAATGGCCACCTAGATTAGCTCTTTCCAGGAATTAGAGTCCTGTGAGGCTTAACGTCTAAGGGATGGCCCACTAAGACACAGAGATTCGGGTTCGGGATAACTTGCTTATTTCTTATTTGATCACATTATATTACATCTATAGAAAATCGTATTTCTCTTAATTGTGCATATTCGCACTTAAGTCTTTTTTCAAGTTATATGCATGATTCACGTATATTCGAAAGTGATAAACCATCCATAAAGCAATAAATAAACGTGGAAAGTAAATGCGGAAAAATAAAGATTACAAAAAGTACAAAACTCGGGGGATGCAACCGCCCGCCTAATCTATTAATTACAATTGTCGTAAAAACATTTGCAATACCCAAAGGAAAATGAAATCCTAGGCACACATCTAACCTGCATCCATAAAGATTAGCATGAGATATGGCACATATGTTAGATTTGATTTTGAGAAGGCCCGTGTGGCCTAATTAAAACATCGATGGTTTAAAGTTATTATTCTAAATAGAAATGGTTCATTTTTATTTACACGTATGTTGATCAATTTTATTAGTGACAATAATCGAATGGCAAAAGGTGAGGTCTGTTATCCAGGAATAATTTTTATTCCCTTCGTGGCGGGATTCTAACATAAAAATTAGAAAGAAATAAAAGATGAAGAAGGAAATTACAACATTTACAATAATAAATTAAAAAATAATTCCTAGGTCCACAAATAAAATAGAAAAAAGATGATGCAGATGATGAGTACGGAATCTGCAGTTCTAGGAACTCAAAGGCTTACCCTTTCGACGTGAATCCACTTCGGCGTATCCGTTTGATCCTCGGGAGCGTTCCTCGTTCATTTTGATTTAATTGGTGGTTTAATTGGAAAATAAGTGTTTATTTATCCAAAAGATAATCAGACTCGGGTTCTAAATTTTTTTAAACCCGAGAATAACTGAGGATTTAAGAAGAAAAGTAGATGAAGAATGATTTGAAAATAATTAAAAGTTAGAACCCAAATGTGTTTTGGATCCAAAACAATATTGGAAGAAATGAAAGAAAATATTTTTGTAGTGTTTGTTAGTGTTTTTCTTCCTGAAAAGAAGAATTTTCTCTCAAAAATCGAGCCCTAGTTTATCGAAAAAGACCCGACTATTTATAGGAAAAATCCAGAGAATTCAAAAGAGGCAAGTTTTTCCGGCGAGGAGGCTCGCTAGAGTAAGTCTGGCGAGGCTCCTTGCCAAGTCTTTAGCGAGGCCTTGCAGGCCCCGGATATGATTTTCCACTATGTTTTCGGGTTTGTTTTGTGTATTTTCATATTTTTTTAATTAATTTCTGAATTAAAGGAAAATAAATAAATAATTTTAATAGAAAAGTCTTTTTGAATTCAGAGACGAGGAAGACTCCCATTTGAAGATCATCGGACAGTTGAAAAATGTGTGATTCAAGGATGAAAATCCTGAAAAGACGTCATCATTGAAAGCGAGAGCTGGTACAAAATCCCTTTCTCATAGCTACCCCTCATGTAATAATTGCTGGTTGTATAACCAGTATGATCACATGAAAAGAGAGTAGGGATAGAGAGAATACCTGACCGGTGTGGTTGGTGACTTCTTGTTCCCAATTGGTGATAACATAGGCCTTCCTTTCTAGCAATGTATCTTCATAGGGTTGTCCATTTCTTTCTTCGGAATGCCTTAGGTACTTAGTGCCCCTTGTGGGCGGGTCAACCGTTTCTTTCTGCGGCATCCCTTTAGTGGTTGACAACCATTTCTTTCTTCGGTTGTGGTCATTGTGTGCCCCTTGGAACTGCAGTGGAAGGGTACTTGAATCTGTTTCAAAGGCGACCCTATTAAGATAACCGTTTCTTTATTCTGTCGGTGGTTGAGACTGTTTTTTTCTCCAGAAATTGAGATAACCATTTTCTTCTTCGGTTGTATTTTGAATTTCCTTAGTCGGATGTTAACTTTCTTCCTGTGACAAATTAGTAAAGGTGTAATGTTAATACATTTTATGATGCATGTTTTAATTGTTGATTGAGTTTATGCGAAGCAAAAATTTTTACCCCTTCAATCAAAAATTAAAACATGATAAATAAATAAGTTTAATGAAAATTCGGGGATGTCCCGAAAATTGCTTCGTTGTTTTAGGAGGCTTTTGTTATGTTGCGATGTTAACTTTAGGCTTGAGTGGGCCATCGTCCTTATTTGTAGGTTTCTCATGTGGAGGTGGAGTTTCTTATTTATCAGGATAGTGCTACCCCAGTTTGGCATTGTCTTTACCTATAAATAACATGATGCAAATGTAATGTATGCATGATTTTATGCATGAACAATATTTATCATATGATGTATGTTTATTCGTTGTAGGTGTTGTGGGCTTCGCTCATTGAAGAGCCTTCTCATGTGCTGGTGCATGGTTACCCCTAGGATTTGTCTTGTTAGGGATTCCATGGATGACTCCCTTAGAGCAATGACCATGGGTTTGTTGTATCAGATTCGAGTTCAGAACTAGATGAGTCCTTGATCTCACATTGTGTCGGTGATGATCGCTTGGAAGCTGTTTGCTTATAATGCTGTACACATACCATTCTGAGGAGGAAATGATGAATTTGATATTGATTCTAACAAGTGCATAGACCGCCCTTACGAGTTTTCAATCTATCGAACCTTGTCTTAATTTTTACCTTGACCGCCTTTTTAGGTTTTCAATCCAGCAGACTCATTTTTCTTTCTTTTAGTTTTTCATTTTTTTGGATGTTTATTTGTGATATTCTACCATTGGCATGCAAACAATCAAAATAAGCATATGCATAAAGATTCAGCAAAAATGACAATTCATTGATGAACTTAACAGGGGTATAAATGTTTCAAATGATTTGACTCTTGCCATCAATTAGCCCTTTCAGGTTTTCTAACCAATGTGGTTCTCTCAGTGTCCTAAGTTTTTCCCGAGCCGCCCTTTTCGAGTTTTCAACTCAGTGGACTATTCTTTTTCTATTTTGAAAAGAAGCCTTAATTTTTTCTCAACTAACCGAGCATTAATTGATAGGCTAATTGCAAATTTATTTTTTTGTTCGTACCGCTTTTTATTGATTTATTTCTTTCACCTATGCGTGATAGTAATTGTGTAAGACTTGGTTGATTTGGTAGATCAGTCACCGTCTATGTCCACGACTTCATTTGTTATCTCGTTCAACATTTTTGACCGATTGGTTGGTGCTCATGCTGCTTCGCTAGCTTGAGGTGTACTCTATGATGAGTCTTGATCATCAACATTTCCTTTAATGGTGCGATGATTGCCCCACAAATAGTAGCGAGCCGTGTGAAGGAGTTGTTGACGTGTTCAATGAATTGACTCCTTTTTAGTATTGACTTTTGTTTGGTTACCCCATGAAGGGTGGTGAGTCGTGTGATGGAGTTGTTGACGTGTTCAATGATCTGACTCCTTCTTTGTGATATTGCGCTAGTTGTTTGGTTCTTTAGGGAAGCTTCAATTTGCTTTGGTGACATTTTGGCTTCTGTTTATTTCGTTCATTTGGTTGACTAATTTAAAAATCAATGGACGTTTCATGTCTGGAGATTTTTCCATCGACCTTACATCTTTATGGGATGAGACAAATGCTATCACGCATTGTCTAAGTACATGTGTTTGTCTCTCACTTTCTTTCAAGAGTCAAATCATTTGAATTTATTATAATTGTGGGGAATATATTTATACCCAAATTAATTTCATGACATGATGTGTCACATGTGCTAAAAACATCATATATGTGCTTATGAGAATGCGTGATGTTATTGATAGAGTATCAAGTAAGTAAACAAAGTTCAATTTATTCAAAAATAATTCAAAAGCCTCGTGGGCAAAGTAGCTAAAAGCTAATTTATTACATCATCAAGCATGGGTTATTCTAGCACCCCTCAGATGTGTCCATGGATTCAAAGTGCTCCATCCTACCCGCCCTCTCAAACACTTCTTGATAGCTCGAAAAGATGTCTAACCCAAACTTGTTCCTATATCATAGCAGTGCACTGTCCAGAAGTTTGGTTATCATCTCTGGTAGAATTAAGCGAGCCCGAAGCGTGACCTGTGTGGCCATCCAACATGCATAGTATGATTTGAAGCTCTCACCCTACTCCTGCCTTATAGCCTCCAGATGTTGCATTGTGGTTTCCATTTGAGAGTTGAAACCATAATGCCCCATCATAGCCTGAGCAAGGCTATTCTAATCAATGGTTATATCCAGCGGAAGGTTGCTGTACCATTCATTGACTGGGTGGCCAAAGGTGATGACAAAGAGCTTTACCATCATCCGTTCACTGACCCTTAATGCCCTCAGCACCGTCTGATAATGCGTTAAATGAGAGAGCGGGTCACTAGATCCCACATACTTTTCAAACTACGGTATTGTGAAGTTTGGGTGTAAACTATCTTCATCCCCGATTGTCTATTGTGCAGGGTATGCGTTCCTTAGGTGACCGCCGTGAGTGGTCAAGAACTGTTGCCATAATTCTGCCATGCCAGATTGTTGGAGGATGGCATTCCCAGTGTTTGGATAGAAACCATATTGCCCCTGGGGATATGCCTCAAAATTAGGCAGTTGAGGTGCCTGGAATTGTGAGGCAACTGACATGCTCCAAGTGGGAATAGGCTGTTGGGTCATTCCTTGGTAAAAAGGCCCTGGTGCGAACATTGGCTGCCCCATTTATCCCGGGAAGAATTGGGAAGGACTGGCAAAGTTATATCCTGGCTACCCAATCGGATCCTGGTTCAGCTGACTTTGTCCTGTCTCGAACTGATAAAAGGTAGTTGGGGGTACCATGTGTGAGGTGGGAGGTCCCCCTGTTGGATTGACATTGTTAAGGGTAACCTCTGAGCTGGACACTGCATTCTGGGCCCTCCCAACATGCTGGTAAATGAGCGATGCAAGCTATTAGTTGTTGGCAAAGGCGTTTAAGGCAGCTACAATCTCGGCGCTCACTGATGATTGTTGAGAATTTTATCCCGTAAGAATAAGGTGATCCTCCCCCATACCTTCTCCTTGTGGATTGGCCATGAAAGATGTACGTCGAACTAATTTGAATCAGAAACCCTAGTCCTCACTTGAGTCAGTGTATGGAACCTCCTCTAGATTGGCCATGATTGGAGAAACGCGGACCAGGTGGTGAGCAGGCCTCTTCCAAGCCCCCTTTGATACACGAGCAGAATATTAGACCGTGCATATAAGATTCGTTACATGATGTGGGAAATGCGTGAGATTTTTAATGTTATGACTGCATCCACAAGGGGTTAGCATGCCATGATGTGAAATAACATGTATGTCAATCCATTTGAAATAAACAGGTTAGTCGTTAGGTAAAAATGAAAACATGTGGAAATGAAAATCCAACATCGGGGGTTGGATTTGAGATTTGTACAATGTCTGTGTGTCATTGTAATATGAGTGGTGTAAGTGAGGTTACCAAGTTACCATGTGGTAATACGTTAATAGTTTGAGATTTCGTACTATGACTAAATCTAATCGAATGAGGAGGTCAATTGATTTTGGGTAGGCAGTGTGACATACCCTAATGAACAAAAATAACTATGGTATGTAGCTACCTAATGAATGATTTGGTTAATTTTACCTAATTAGGGCGGAGTTTCGAATGCCTATATGGTCATCGCTATTTGAGGGTATGTGGTGATACATGAATCTTTACCCCATGTGGGCGGATGGTTCGGGTATTAAGCATATACCCTTGAAGATTTGGTAAGGTAAGATTTTTGAAGTAAGTTCGCCTTGTGTGGGCTTAGGTTAGGACATCAACTGGGATATCCTTTAACGTGGGAAATGATTTGGGTAGGTATTTGCCCATTTGGGCTACGTGGCATGTGTGATTGCCCTGTGAGTTGGATGTCAAGCGGACATCTCAATGATGATGTGTGAGATATATTATTACCCCTTGTAGGCTAAGTGTCGGATGTCAAGTGGAAGAAAGGCATGTTTGCCCTTTACGGGCTAATAGTAGAATGTTAAGTGGACATCTAGCTGAAAAGGGTTAAGTGATGTTTCTAAGTGGTTTTATGTTGTCCTAGGGTTGTATGATCTTGAGTGTCATCTAATCCTAAGTGTATGTGATGAGAAGATGTTATGTTATATCATATAAGTATGATGAGTGTGTGCGATTAAGTGTCTGCACTAAAATTCGTGGTTAGCATGATATTTGTACAATAATAAGTACATAACACATAGCATGCAACGTCCAAACTTCAAACCATACAACTCCCGCGTGTAGGGTTTTTTGCTAGTCTCTATCCTAAGTTTGGTTCATCTTAGTATCACGAGGATACTAACGAGCACACCTGCAAGAAAATATAATGCATGATCACGTGTTATTGGGTAACACCCTAGGGAAAATTCCTATGGCTTATTTACATGAGGGTTATTAATGGGTTGCTGATGTAGAAGGTTCTTGTTGAACTGAAATACACTCCAAGCCTCTCCCCAAATAGGTTCTAACGAGGGAGATACATGCCATATGGAAACAAGTGCTCCACCCGATCAAGTACTATCTTTTCTCAGGGAGGTAAATTAGTACAACAAAGAGCTTTGCGGTAATAAGGTACCTTAGACTTATGGGCTAATCCCTACTACTGCAATGTGTTATTATGAATACGTCACAATTAAGAAAAAACAGAATAATGTGATCAATAATTTTCGGCACTTATCTAAAATCTAAAACCTTTGAAAAACAAGTTTTTAGAAAAAATCCATAGCAGATTCACCACTGTGAGAGGGCGACATAGAGCGGTGGGCCGAGAGCGCGCTGAAAATGAGAGGCATGGTCCACCGGTGTGTTTTAAAAAAGCACCGGGTCATGGACCCAGAAAATTTGGATTGATTGAGTGAAAACATTTTTTTAGATCGGTCCAACTCAAATCTATCATCTCTTAGTTTAGAATCGCCACCTGGATTAGCTCTTTCCAAGAATTAGAGCCTTGTGAGGCTTAACTTCTGAGGGACAGCCCACTAAGACACAGAGATTCAGGTTCGGGATAAGTTGTTTATTTCTTATTGGATCACATTATAATACATCTATAGAAAACCATATTTCTCTTAATTGTGCATATTAGCACTTAAGTCGTTTTTCGAGTTATATGCATGATTCACGTATATTCGAAAGTGATAAACCATCCATAAAGCAATAAATAAATGAGGAAAGTAAATGCGAAAAAATAAAGATTACAAAAATTACAAAACTCGGGGGATGCAACAGCCCACCTAATCTAATAATTACAATTCCCGTAAAAATATTTGCAATACCTGAAAGAAAATAAAATCCTAGGCATACATCTAACCTACATCCACAAAGGTTAGCACGAGATATGACACATATGTTCAATTTGATTTTGAGAAGGCCCCGTGTGGCCTAATTAAAACATTGATGGTTTAAAGTTATTATTTGAAATAAAAATGGTTCATTTTTATTTACACATATGTTAATCAATTTTATTAGTGAAAATGACCACATGGCAAAATGTGAGGTTTGTTATCCAGGAATAATTTTTATTCCCTTCGTGGGGGATTTTAACATAAAATTAGAAAGAAATAAAAGATGAAGAAGGAAATCACAACATTTATAATAATAAATAAATAAAATAATTCCTAGATCCACAAATAAAATCGATGAAGTAGACGATGAGTACGGAATCCGCAGTTCTAGGAACTCAGAGGCTTACCCTTTCGGAGTGAATCCACTTCGGCGTATCCATTTGATCCCCGGGAGAGTTCCTCGTTCGTTTTGATTTAATTGGTGGTTTAATTGGAAAATAAGTATTTATTTATCCAAAAGATAATCAGACTCGGGTTCTAAATTTGTTTTAGACCCGAGAATATCTGAGGATTTAAGAAGAAAAGTAGATGAAGAATGATTTGAAAATAATTAAAAGTTGGAACCCAAATGTGTTTTGGATCCAAGAAAATATTGGAAGAAATGAAAGAAAATATTTTTGTAGTGTTTGTCTGTGTTTTTCTTTGTGAAAAGAAGAATTTTCTCTCAAAAATTGAGCCCCCGTTTATCGAAAAAGACCCGACTATTTATAGAAAAAATCTCGAGAATCCAAAAAAGGCAAGTTTTTCTAGCGAGTAGGCTCGCTAGAGTAAGTCTGGCGAGGCTTGCGTCGCCAGCCCTTGGTGACGCAGGCCTCGGATCCGGTTTTCCAAGGTGTTTTTGGGTTTTTTTGTGTATTTTCATATTTTTTAATCAATTTCTAAATTAAAGGAAAAAAATTAAATAATTTTATTAGAAAAGTCATTTTGAATTCAGAGACGAGGAAGACTCCCATTTGAAGATCATCGTACAGCCGAAAAATGTGTGATTCAAGGATAAAAATCCCAAAAAGCCGTCATCATTGAATGCGTGAGCTGGTACAAAATCCTGTGCTCACAATACCGACACTGCCGAATCTAAAAATCTTCCCTTTTTGGTTATCTCCGAAACTAACACTCCCATTTCTTTTACACTCCAACGAGATGAACAGGCTTTCATCTCCTATCATATGCTTAGAGCACCTGCTATCGAAATACCATATTCTCATTGTTAGACATGATGTATGCCTTAGAAGCAATTAAGGCGATATGTCTTTATCAATTATAATGTACAAACAATTTCGAATTATTAATAATAATCAAAGTCATCTTTGTTACTTATAAGTGCTTTCTATTTATTGTATCTTGCCGGTATCATATATGTTTGAATATGTATATGCACATTGATGAAACAAAGTCCGTGACTAATTCATAGTGTAAAAATGCAAGGACATAGTGGGAGCTATGTGGAGTGAGAACTGCACATACATGTTAATATGAATAGTCTAAATATCCCTAGTCATAGTTACATTGAGACTGGACATCAATGGAGCGGATAGACTAGCATGTGTAGGCTTACTCCTTGGATTAGTTCCAAGCAGTCGATCTCACAAGCTGAAGGTGGTACCTTGAGTTAACACATGAATGTATTCGGGTAATACATTGGAGACCGCCATAAGATAGACACTCGAAAATAACTATATCCATGTGTTGGTGTCATGTTTTATTGCAGTAGCAGTACGAGTATCCTCATACCTGAGATACCGGTTACCTTATGTAGGAGTTGTTATACTTTGGATCATACTTACTCATACCCTGGCGATCAGGATGACACGGGTGATTACAGGTATAGCGATGATCACATGTTGGTAAGCTGTGTAGTCAAGATGGGATCCATTGCTCTTGATATAGTAATATAATGGAGATGTACCTTAGGGCCCCTTATTGAAGTGACACACTCATAAACCTCTGATCAGAGTATACGAATGATGGAACGGGTTTCCAATCGATCAAGATACAAAACAGCTGAGTGGTGTTCTTCGTGAACAAGTCTAATTCAGGATAGCTATGGCTATTACATGAGTTAACACTTAATCCAAGCTCAGTAAACTGGATAGTACTTAACCTGATGGAAGGAGTGTATTGTATTGGTTACTACTGCTGAATCGGATCAAGTCACAGGCAAGTGACGTTCCAAGTATCGGGGGATCATACGCTTTTGCTAGAAAGCCCATTTGATCATCTAGAGTTATCAAGTTCCATAACGTTCTGGAACAGTGAGCCTAAAGATTCCTGAACGGAAGCCAAGTTTAGGTTAACTTCTAGCGCCTATATACTTTGGGATCCTATGAGGTCACACACTTTGAGTCTTTATCGGACCATGTAAAGAAACTATAGATTGGGTCTACACCGAAAATACAAGATGTGAAATCAGTGAGAAGAATTATTAATTGGTTTTACCAAATTAATAATTAAAAGGAATAATGAAAAGAGAGGGAAAAATAGTCAAAGTGACACTACACCATATATTGGATTTGCCAACACCGAAAAAGTGTCGTCTAAAAGTAAATATGTGTTGGCTTAGGAGAAATGCCTACACTTTTTCCAAAAAAAAGAGTCAGGAAATGCAATGTGGCTATAGCTCCCTATACCAACACTTTTGGTCATTTTTTGCCACATGGTAAAAAGTGTTGACATAGAACCCTATAGTAACATTTGATTGTCTTTTGACGATATTTTTTAGGTGTTGGTAAATGCATCTGAAAATAACACTTTCACATGATATGGTGACACTTTTGCTATAAATGCCAACACTTTTAATTAAAACGTTTTTTCTTTTATCCAACATTTTTTCTTGTAAATAATAACATATTCAAATTGTTCACTTTTTTGTTTTACCAACACTTTTAATGATTAGCCAACATGCTACACTTTATTCTACATTTGTATATATATCATATGATTGCAATCATGTTAAATGAAAATATAATTCATTATATAACATACATGTTTCACAATTCAGTAACAAATACTGACAACATCCATAAAGTACTAATTATATCATCCATAAAGTACTATCATAACATTCACAAAGTACTACTCTTGTCTCTCTTTGGAAGAGACATTATCATTCTCACTTGAACACTCATCAAAGGCATCCAAATTGAGATGTAAAATGGATTGTCTTGTACCAACTTCCTAACAAATCACACCATTTTTTCGTTCATTTTGTCCTCCATCTTTTGGTTCATTTTGTCCTCCATCTCTTCCTCCATTTCGCTCCTTAATTGTTGTTTCATCTCATCCAACCCAGAAATTGTTTTAACAGATTTTTCCTTTGCTCTTTTTGGCACTACATGCCTACCAACAAGCCAAGAAGCTCCATACGATGCATCACCCTTGAAAATTTGTTCTACACTCTCACTTTATACACCAGATGCACACATTTCTTGAATTGCATTCTATGAAAGAAAGAAATCACCAAAATAGTGCATAAGAAAGTATCAAACATTTTAATAGAAAAAAGCAAGAACATCTAGTGGGCCTCAACATACATAACAAATAGGTGCAAATGAACAATATATATTACGCAATAAAGGAAAGAATGTCATTAAATGTCAGCACAAGGATTTGATGATGGTAGAGTTAAACAAAATATGCTTTTATGGACTGAGAACACTGAAGTAGCTGATATAAACAGCAAACAGAATGTTGCAGAAGCTTTAGAAGCTTTGACCTTATGTAACTAGTTCACAGCAAGTTTTACAAGCTTTGACCTTATGTAACTAATTCACAACAATACATACCATTATTCTTTCAAAGCAAATCACAAAATTTATCAAACCTTCACACACACACACACACAAGATTTCAAGTTGGCAATTTCTTACGATTCAATAGTTAATGATGTCATTTTGTGACTTGTACTGTCATCCATCTTTCCATTTACGCTTAGGGATGAACAATTCTGCTTTCGATGTTCCTTCCCCATCAGGATTTGCAAGTTTCTGACAAAAAAGAAAAACAAATCACATGATTTGATTTCGACTTACTAAAGGAAATAAAGTTAATGAAAAATACTCGAAAACTAGTGATTTGTGTTCTTCAGGCTACTAAAGTTGAGTTGACAAAAAAGATGGGTATCCGTACCAATTTATGTTTTATTTGCGAAAAAAGCTTTGGACCAGTAGTGTGAGGATCTCCTACTTTTTTCCGAGCTGCAGCATTTTTCTCAGCCAATTCCTTTAAATCAAGTGGAATAAAAGAATCAACATAATAGAAAAATCGAATATGAGTAACACAAAAACTGTCATGATGCAGTATACCTGAACTTTTGCATCCCCCCAATACTTTAACAAGGCCTTAAACTCTATAATAGGGACATCCATCGGTCTATTTTGCATCCTCTCATCATCATTGTTATAGGGT
>CATIWQ010531951.1:0-17026 GCA_949673415.1 Euphorbia schlechtendalii
CCTCATCCTTTATTGATCAATTTCAAAGTATTATGGCTATAGTTTCCTAACACTTTAAACACACTTAATACTTATAGGACTTATTCGAGATTTGTATATAAAACTCATAGTAAGAATACCATTAGATATTACTCCACTTAAACTTATCGAAAGCATTAAAATAAAACTATACAACTTCTACTAATTCATGTTGCATTGAAATATATATCGAAACTTACTTGGAATGTTGCTTTCGAATGTTACTCACCACTCATCCTTGCCAAATTGATAAATTTTGTGCACTAACATCAAACTTGTAGATACCTAACACTCCCAATAACCTTGGGCAAATGTTCGCAAAGTATAAGAAATGATAATGTATAAATGTCACGAAAATAAAAAAAATTTCAAATTCTTTGATTTTTTTTCATTTTTACTCAATTTTTTTGGATTTTACGGGAATTTTACAAATGCCCCTCACACTAAAGAACGCAATGTCCCCATTGTGAGACATCATAAAAATAAAAAACTATGCTAGTCTAAAAATAGAATTGAAAAAATAAAGTAAAGAAAAGAATAAACTCGTTCTATTGCGAAGGAGAATTCGGGGGACTAGGAGTGAATTGGCAATTTTGTTTTCTAAAGAAAGAAAGTAATTTTCGAAGCATCGATTTATTACTTTTCTTTAGAGTCTTCACGTCCTTCTTTATAAATCCATGTTTCGCTTGGCAATTATCCAACTTAAGTTGCATGCTAGCCTTCCAATCTTTCAGAGCTTCTTCGTCATCTTCATCATCTTCTTCTATTTCAGTCATCGGGGCTTTTCCTTTGCGATGGCTTATGGATGGAGTAGATGGTCCGACGGAAGAATCTTCTTCAATCAAATTGAGCTTCTTGGTGCGGTTTGAGTAGGAGTAGAAAGAATAAAATCCATTGTGCTCTTGGAGTAATCCGGTGTTCTTTAAATAATTTCCATCCATGTATCGAAAATACTCACCCGGTTGTTGAACATAGGGGAGTTCACCTCTTGCACCCAAGACTATGGCGGTGATAATTTTGACCGCTCCAATCTTGCTTCTCATGCTCGTCAAGTTTTTCTTCATCATATGCCAAATTATATCCATGAATTCTGCTTTTTGTTTCATCAAAGCACACGAAAGAACAAACAAGTCTTTATTTTGAAACATTGTATTCTCTACTCAACAAAATACTGAAGTGGACAGGTATTTATGGAGAAGAAGAATGCATTCATCCTTAATAAGTTTGTTAGGAGAATTTTTGGGATCAAAAACTCTCTTACCTGACAAATTTACCCAAACTCGATTAGGTTGAAATGAGTCCATCATTCTTGATGAATTAGAAATCTCGAAACTGAACCAATCACCCATCATTTCTCTCGTGACGGTGCATTGTTGTCATTGATTCTGAAATCGTATTGCCTTTTTCCTTGAATCTTCATAATCGAATGTTACCAAACATTCGAGAATCCAATCTCGATTTTGTGGGAACCGCATATCCACAAATTTTGAAAGACCAAGAACTGAAAGGTAGGCTTCTATCTCTTCACAGAGATTTAGAGTTTCCAAGAAAACTAAATCGAGGAATATCATCCTGGTGATATCCAATTTGCTTAGCTTTTGAAATCTCTTTCCCTCTTCTCTTATCCTCAATGGGAAAGGACAATCAAATTCTTCTTGAATGCTCCTCTCTTGTGTGCTGCTCTCTTCACACGAGTCATGTTGGTTATGAAAAAAACAGGTTTGAAAAGGTTTGGATGCTTGAATTAGAAGATGAGAAAAATTACAAATTTGAAGGCTTTTTAGAAGGTGTGATGGCTAGGGTTTAACTTGGACCTGTTTATAGAGGTTTATTAGGTCTCTAATTGGTCATAAATGGGATTATAGCCATTTAGGGGTTAAAACTAGCCATTAATGGAGATTTTAGCCATCTGTTATCACGTGTCAGTTCACGATCTGTAACAGTTATAATTTTGCCATGTGGCGATCACGAAGGCCAGTCACCATCGTGACTCTCCTCACGAAAGAAACATAAAGTTTTGTTATCCAGTGATCACAAGAGCGAATTGTGTCGCGGTCGTGAACTTCTTTAATCCTCAAATTTCTTCAAATTTTAGACTTGTACCTACAAAAACTTAGAAACACAAACACAGATAAACTTTGTTAAATATAAATGATAAATATTTTCTATAATGCCTTGAATGATTATCGTGACCGTGAATTTATTTTTTCTTCAAAAATCTACTTGTAACTTTGCCGATCTTTAACAGCTTCGATCCTTAGCCAAATCTTTAAGTTCCACGCATCTTTTTGCACCTTTTTCACTCTTTTTTCATAGAATTCCACTTTTGATCATTTTACTCCCAAAATTTACTTAGTATCTGCATTTGCATCAACAGCAACTACATACCATGTGAAATCTTTTATATAAAGTATAAAAATGACTTAATTCATAGTGTTAAATGTATAAAATTAATATGATAATAAGTGTAACTATACACTTAACAAAGACAGAATAAAGAAAATAAAATAGATTTGATATTTTGGACAGGAGGGTTAGAATGAAGAATGAGTAAATAGAGATATGAAAGATTAGAGAATCTAAATATATAGATTTTCCCTACAAAATAAGGATAGCAGGGAATACATGAAAGTTCAACAAAGATGTTACAATTCACTAAACGAATTAAGACAATTATATAAACCTGGACAACATCAATACTATGCTTAGTACGGGTCGCTCTCACATAGCCACATTTAGTAAGTTACCATTCCAAAAATGTTGGCTCACTAAACAACGTTATATCATAGATCTAGTGATTATACACGATATTGTTAACCCTGAAACTACTCTTAAAATTAACTCCAACGCATATAACTTGATTAATATAAAAGACTTAACACAAAATACGCATTATGACACATGGACATATCATAAACTTCGAAATAGAAAGTATAAGTAGAAAGCAAAGCAAGGTTGTAAGGTGTGCAAGTGAAAGCTAAAGTTGATAAAACTGTATCCGCACTTTAATGGGAGTCGTCAATTCCTGCAATTCCTGCGTCTGCTTTGTATTCAGTCTCGGCCCATACAGAACCTCTGCTAGGATGCTATTCTTTGAGAATATCGAATAAACGAATATTGAAGAATGAAAACTTTTATTGATAAGTGATTTACAAGTACAGTTATACAATAATCGCTCGAGAATATAGAGAAATCTAGTGATCGAAATAAGGATTCGAATCACTTAAACATTTTCTCGCTAACACTTATGAACATAGCGAATTCTCTATCTATACACACACTATATCTCTCTCATGCACTCTAATGTTTTCCCTCTACTTGATTCCTTACATGAAATTGTAAGATTTGGAACCCTATTTATAGAGTTCGAAGGGTTGCGTCTATCCATACAAAGAGTTGTGTCCATTAGTGAATGATTGCATCACTTAATTATGATTGGTTGAGAAGCTTTAATCTAATCCATAATAGATAGGCACCTTTTCATGATTGGTTGATTTTTGATAGGTGTCTATTCGTTGGTAGTTGATGGTAGTTGATGGCTGTTGATCATCCTTAAAACCGTCCAAGTCGTGACCGCGATATACAAGTCATGATCGTGAATCTCTGATTGGCAGATTTTTATTTTGAAGAAGAACAAGTCATGACCGTGAATGGTTGTCACGACCATGAGAATTGCATTTTTCTTCAGAATTCTCCTTGTAACTTCACTGATCTTTGATAGCTTTGATTCTAAGCCAAATCTTTAAGTTCCACACACCTTTTTGCACCTTTTTCACTCTTTTTTCATAGAATTCCACTTTAGATCATTTTACTCCCAAGATTTACCTAGTATCTGCATTTGCATTAAAAACAACTACATACCACGTGAAATCTTTTATATGAAGTATAAAAATGACTTAAACTATAGTGTTTAGTGTGTACAATTAATATGATAATAAGTGTAATTATACACTTATCAGTAGACCATATTATTGCACATTATTACTGATCATTTGAGGCAATGTTGGCTTGATTTCAAACTGATTTGTGTTAATTGGTGGTCTAGCAATTCCCTAATTGTTATGAGCATTGGTTGAGGCTGATCATGATTTGGTTGTTCTTCATCAGCCATCCTCTTTCTTTGTCTCTTATTTATCTGCTTTCTGCCCTTACCAAATCATTCTATTTCTGATTCGAAAGATCCCAAACTTTCTCCCGAATTACGTGTACTTGGCATGCACATGCTAGAAAGAAAACTCAATGAAATAGGAAGAAAAATATATTAATAACAAAATATAAATACTTAAAACCAAAAATAAAAATAAAAATAAATAAATCTAATTGACACATAAATATAATTGCCCGTTTTCTGGCAATTTGATCTCTAGAACGCACTTGCCTTCCCCGGAAATGGTGCCAAAAATTTGTACGCCACTTTTCTACTGATAGTATAAAAGTTCTAAATAAGAACAAGTTTTTTCAGTACCGCTTATCAAATAGAAAAATGATGATAACTGCAAGTATACAGTTGCGATGTAGTTTTAAAAGATATCGATCCCACAGGGAAGGAATTCGGTTATAAGGATCAGCTAGAGTTACGGAACAAAAGAAAATAAAATAAGTTAAAGGTTTTGAATGGTAGACTGATGAATGGACAGAGGCATGAACAGATTAGAGAAGATGCAAAGCATATATATATTCCCTAAAAACAAGTATAGTGGAGTAAAATATGAAAAATAATCAAGAATGTTTTATGCACTAGATAACTTCAACAAACTCGGTTCTAGATTCCCAAATATCCTATAATTCAGCGCAGAGCAACAAATGAAATGACTTTTTTAAATCTAGGGTAAATGAATTATGACACTTATAAAAACCTGGACAACAATAACACTATGCTTAGTACGGGTCGCTCTCACATAGCCATATTTAGCAAGTTACCACTCCAAAAATGTTGGCTCACTAAACAGTGTTATAATCACAGATCTAATGATTATACACAATCTTGTTAACCCTGAAACTACTCTTAAAGTTAACTTGAAAGCATATAACTTCATTAATATAAGTGACGCAAGACAAAATACTAATTATAACACATAGACATATCATAAACTCTGAATTAGAAAGTATAAGTAGAAAACAAAGTAAGGTTGTAAAGTATGCAAGTGAAAGCTAAAGTTGATCAAACCGTATCCACTCTTTAATGGGAGTTGTCAATTCCCGCAATTCATGCGTTTACTTTGAATTCGGTCTCGACTCGTATAGAACCTCCGTTAGGATGCTTATCCTTGTGAATATTGAACAAATGAATGTTGAACATAAAATTTTGTTAATAAGTGCTTTACAATTACACTCATACAACAATCTCTCAAAATCGTTGAGAAATCTAGTGATTGAAACAAGAATCGAATCACTTATACATTTTTCTCTCTAACACTTAGAACTTAGCAAAATCTATATAACTTTCACTCTATATCATGTATCATGCCATACATGTCATCTTACACTATCTGTTGCATGAAATGGTTGATTTGAACCTCTATTTATAGAGTGTGTAATGTTGTTTTTATCCAAACTAATAGTCATGTCCATTGGTGAAGGGTTGCATCATCTTCAATGTGGTTGGATGCAAGATTTCATCCTTATCTTCAATGGATAGGAAACTTTTTATGGTTGAATTATCTCCAAAAGGTGTCTCTTTGCCTGATAGTAGATGGTGGTTGATCATTCTTATCAGGTGGTTGGAAGTTGAGAAGAGTTAATCAAACCCTTCACGATTTATGAGCGTGACATACATGTCACGATCGTGAATGTAAGTTGATAACCGACTGTTTATGAAGAATGATAAGTCATGATCATGATAGATAGTCGTGAGCATGATTTGGCTAATCGTGAGTAGGAATCACGATCATGACATGGTCGTGACTTATGCTTTTCTTCATGATTCTTCTTTGGAACTTTACCAGTCGTTGACAACTTTGATCCTAAGCCAATTCCTTGTATTCCACGCATCTTGCATAAAAAACAACTACATACCATGTGAAATCATTTATATGAATTATAAAATGACTCTAAACCACATCATTTTATATCATTTTATTAGTAAAAATATCAAGATAATAAGTGTAATTATACACTTATCAGTACATAAGGCTAAGTAGGAAGTTCCACAATTAGAGTGAAATTGGGTATGTGATGTTGGGGTCAAGAAGATCAGACTCTTCTTGATTAGGGACAATGGTTGCTCCAACATCCTCATCATTGCTCACCATTTGGACATTTTTCCTTAAAGGCCTATTGGTGGCAATGCGCTTTCGTTGAGTCCCTCTGCTTTAGTTATCACTTCTAACACGTGGGCTGCAGTGCTAGGACTCATTGTTGCTGATTCCTCCTCCTTATTTTTCTTAGAGTTACCTTGCTCCTAAGTTTCCTCTGACACTTTTAGTTTGTGCTTTCTTTGGTGCAAGTTCTCCTATACCTCCACATCATCATCTTCTTCTTCTTCTTCTTCTGCCTATTGCTTAACCTCAACTTCCCTCTGAGTGCGAGTCTTACCTTTCATTTATCTTCTTTACCTTGCTAGGGGCTAGGCAAGCGTATTTCCTACCCTTTTTTTTATGCGCTCTTCTTCCTAGCCCTTGAAGAGGTAGCTTTAAGCTTGGGAGAGGTTGCAGTTGTTGAGACTTACTCTAGTTTAGCTATTAGAGGAACATTATCGCTAATGTCCTCACTGATCCCTTCAAACTCGACCATAAAGCCATCTTCCTTCTCCTTAGGCATGTCCGAAGGCAATGCTGATGGTGCGCACTTGAGTTTCCTCTTTTCTTGTTGTTGTACCTAGCATGCAATTGGTTGTGATACAACTTTGTGAAGTGTAGTAAATCCAGTTTCTTCTTTACTGATACCATTATATCACTTGGCCCTCCAAGATACGAGGCTACATCCACTTTCACTACCTTCATTAAAGCGATTATGAGGTAACCATAATGATAGACAGTAGTCAACTTGGTCAAGTGGTGAAGAACCACCACTGCCTAGTTAGCCCTCTTACCCTCTACCATATGGTAGACCACACATCTCAAAATAGGTGTAGCTAGTCACGGACCCCTTCTTGGGTAACAACAGCTTTATCACCATCTCGTGGTAAGCTTTAGCTATCTAGCTCATCCCTGATGCAACTATCTCCCTTGAAATATAGTTTATTAGGAGCTTTCAATCTTTTGATATGATAATGGCATCTTCATCACCAATCCTTCTAAGATGAGTACCTTTCTGAGGCATGTTGAGGATGCTCGCAATCAGCCTCGAGAAGATAAGATAGGAGTTTCCATCAATTTCCACCATAAAGACATCATTGAATCCTTTGATGGTGTAAAGATTTGAGCAGAAGGCCCTAATGAGTCCTACTATGGATGGACCTTCAAGTTGTAGAAACTAGCTCAAATTCTGCTACTTAATCATACGGTGCATGATGTGATTCCTGAGAAAACTCTTATAATTTACTCCATGTACTAGGTCAAATTCTAGATTTGATGCTCTCAACCTTAGTGAACAAAGTTCCTTCAGGGAGAGTGATCTTCTCATTCTTTCCTTCAGTATTCACAACAATGCTTCTCTTCGATGCTACTTGGAGTCTGAAAGTTTTCTTAGTGACCGCCATTTTAGTGAAAAGAAAAAGAATTTTGAGAGAAAAGAGATTAGGGTTCTTTACTTTAAAAATGATTTGGATTCAAAATTGTAAGTAACCTCTCCCTTCACTTCCTCTAACATTTATAGACTTCTTTCACTTGCAAAGATACGTGGCATCTCCACAACAAAGGATCAAAATCAATGCTGAGATGAACACTTGATTACCGACATAGCAAAATTTTGAGTTTATCAGAAATCAGTTCCAATTCAAAAGCATGCCTTTTGAAAATGTTGGATTTTGATTTCAACCGCGAAACTGAATATCATAGCTTTACTTAAAAGTTAGACGGTGTTAAATATGTGTTACCTCACTTGGCTTAGTTTAGTTTCAAACACTAAGCCAAATTTCTTGATTTTTCCTTCACATGGGGTTCACCATACCAATAAGCTGCCTTAGAACATTGAACTTCTCCTTTGGCAATGGTTTAGTGAATATGTTAACACGTTGTTCCTTTGAAGGAAAATACTCCAGTTTGACATCTCCCCTTAGCACATGATCCCTTATGAAAGTGATGTTTAATATTGACATGCTTCATCTTGCCATATTGAAATGAATTTTTGGATAGGTCAATTACCCAAACACGCTCTTATTATCGCAGTTGCTACTTAATCAATAGCAATTATGCTACGCAATTTCCTACTGCCATGTACTCAGCTTCAGTTATACTCAACATGACAGAAGTTTGCTTCTTGTTGTACCAAGGAAATGGCATCCTCCTGTGGTGCTTTTCCTATCGAGCTATTCTCTACCATAATCAGCATCTGTAAATCTTCTTGGAGTAAAATCAGTGCTGTTAGGATACCACAAACCTACATCAAGGGAGCCTTACAGATACTAGAGAATCCTCTTCATAGTTTCTAGATGTGATTCTCTGGGGTCAGCTTGATAACGAGCTTAGTAGCTCACAACATACTGTATGTCAAGCCTACTAATTGTAAGATAAAGAAGAGAGCTGATGATTCCTTTATAGAACTTTCTGTCTGCTTGTTTACTAGCTTCATCTTTACTTAAGATAGTATCAATGGCTATGGGAGTGGACATTGGCTTTGAATGCTCCATGTCAAACTTCTTCAGGACTTCTTTGGCATACTTTGCTTGACTAATGAAGAGTCCATCTTCATTCTACTTGGTTTAAAGTCCAAGGAAAAAGTTAAGTCTCCCATTATTGACATTTCAAACTCGATCTTAATCTTGTTGAATTCCTTACACAGCTTCTCATCAGTTGCTCCAAATATAATATCAACCACATAGATTTGGACTAGTAACACATGTTCTTTCCTTCTCTTGAAAAATAGAGTTGTATCTGCTTTCCTCTTTCATAGCCTTTGTTTATTAGGAAATTAGTTAGCCTCTCATACCAAGCTCATGGAGTTAGCTTCAATCGTAGATAGCTAGCTTTCTTTAGTTTGAAGATACGCTCAGGGTTCTTCTGATCTTCAAAGCCTAGAGGCTGGAGGAGATACACTTCCTCTTGAATGAATCCATTCAGGAATGTGTTTTTAACATCCATTTGAAATAACTTAATGTTCATATGAGATGCAAAAGCACACATGATTTGAATAGATTCATTCTGGGCAACAGGAGCATAGTTATCATCATAGTCAATTCCTTCTTACTGATTGTAGCCTTGAGTAACAAGCCTGGCCTTGTTCCTGACAACAATGCCATCTTCATCAAGCTTGTTCTTGAAAACCCATTTGGTGCTGATAATTGATTTCCCTTTAGGCTTTGGAACTGGATCCCAAGCATCATTATGCTTGAATTGATCCAGCTCCTCTTGCATCGTGATTATCTAATAATCATCTCCTTTTGCATCTTTGAACTTCTTGGGTTCAATCAATGAGATGAAAGCTAGATGACTCATCATTCTACTGAGCTGACCTCGCATCATCATTGGATTATGAACATCATTAACAATGCTATCGAGTAGATGGTTGCGATGAGTTCTAATCTCCCTTGGTAGACTCAAATCATCAATTAGAGGATTTGCAATGGGTTGCTGAGGTGGAGGTTGATCTTTGCCATTATTGAAGTGATTGAAAGATCATCGTCTTCTTTGACTTCCTCATCTTTAGGTTCTTATTCTGGGTAGCGAAGCACAAAGAGTGGCATGCTAAGTGGATTTGCTTGCTGGTTTACTCCTTCATCTTCATCAGATGGACGTCTATTTGATTGTTAGTTTCGTCGAAATCTACATGCATAGACTCTTCTAATAGGATAGTTCTTTTGAAATATATTCTATATAGCCTACTATTAGTTGAGTATCTCAAAAAGATACCTTCATCAAACTTAAGATCAAATTTACATAGCTGCTCTTTGATGTTAAGAATAAAGCGCCTATAGCCAAATGATCTGAGATGACCAATCTTAGGCTTGCACCCTTGCCAAAGCTCATATGGTGTTTTCTCCAAAATTGGGTAAATTAAAACTCGATTCAAGCTATAACAAGCTGCGTTAAGAACTTCTCCCCAAAAATACTTTTGTAGTTTGTTATCACTCAACATGGATCGAGTCATTTCAACTATGGTTCTATTCTTGCTTTATACAACCCCATTTTGTTGAGGTGTGTAAGGAGAAGAGAAGTTATGGTCAAATACCATGTGCTGAGCAGAATTCATCGAAATGAAAGTTCTCCAATTCACCTTCATGATCACTTTGGATTCTACTGACTTAATTCCTCTTTCATTTGTTATCCAATTACTGAGCTTGACAAAATATTCATATGTTTTGTCTTTGCTACTTAGCAAGACTACCCAAGTGAATCTCATGAAGTCATCCAGATCCACCAATAAAAATCTCTTACCACTCAAGCTCATATGTTGAACTAGGTCGAAAAGATCTAGGTGGAGGAGCTCCAATGGTCGTATAGTTACTACGAGATTAATTGACCTAATGATTTCTTAACTTGCTTACCAAGCTGGCAAGCTGAGCAAAGTTTATCCTTTTCGAAGTTGATACTGGGTAAATCCACAAATAGTTGCTTTTTGGCAAATTTGGATAAAATGTTCATATTTATATGACCCAACCTTCTATGCCAAAGCAAATCCTCCTTAGATGTAAGACAAACATTAGTGGATCCAGGTGATAAATCAATAATATATACATTATTGATTCTAGGAGCAAAGAGTATAGTTGAGTCAGTCTTACAGTCAATAACTGAGCAACCTACTGAGTCGAATGTAACCTTTCTGCCTTTGTCACAAAGCTGGGGTACACTAAGAAAGTTGAACTTAAGTCCTTTGACTAGAGAAACGTCATTGATTGAAGGAGAGACACCAACAATGCCATAACCCACAATCTTGCCTTTTTTATTATCTCAGAAACTAACACTCCCATTTCTTTTGCTATCTAATGAGATGAACTTACTTTCATCTCAAATCGTATACCTTGAGTACTTGCTATCCAAATACCACATTCTAGAGACATCGACGGATCTAAGGCACACCTCAGCTTGAGGAGATTTCCCTTTGCTATGCTCAGCTTTAGAGTCAGTAGCGATTTAACTTCTATTTAAAGTAGATGCTAAGCCTTTGCCCCTTTCACTTTCAATCGCCTTCAAGCAAAGGTTAGTAGAATCAATTGCTTCTTCATGAGAAGATGAGGATTCTTTTGAATCACTCCAGGTGGTAGCAAGTGCCTCATTCTTCTTTACAAACCTCTTCTTATATTTATCCTTCTTGGTCTTTGGATAGCTAGACTGGATATAGCCTTTTTATCCACAACCTAAGCACTTAATGTCTTTACTATGTTCCTTCTTGGGTCCTTCCTTAGCTCCTCGCCAGTGCTGAGTTGACTTATTTTTAGCGGGTAAATTCTTCTTGTTGAACTTCCCGTCCTTCTTTATGAAGCATTGAAACACCTGGTTAGAAGGGCAATTTACTCATCAAAATTGTAGCTGGTGGATTCATCAAAGGAATCATTTTTCATGCTAATTGATTTACCCTCTCTTTCCTTGCCTCTACTCCTTTTAGAGTCATTAATATATTTCCTCAAGGACATTTCTTGAGTTAGAAAGGTGCCTATAAACTCATCATAGCTATAGGTCTTAAGATCATGAGCCACCTCGATCGTGCTCTTCTTGGCATCCCACTCTAAGGTAAGAGTCCGAAGAATCTTCTTCACCAACTCCTCTTCGGTGAACTCCTTGCCCATTCTCTCTAGTTCATTAATGATATTAATGAACTTGGTATTCATGGCCTAAATACCTTTACTAGCGCCTAGGAGGAACATCTCATACTCTCTCAACATGAGACTGATCTTTGACTCCTTGACCTTGTTAGTCCCCTAGTAGGTAATCACCAACTTCTTCCAGATTTCCTATGTTATCATGCAACTCGAGACCCTATTAAACTCTTTAAGATCTAGCACACACTGTAAGTAATTGATGGCTATGTCATTCTCTTTGAGAAGCCTTAATTCAAAGTCATCATAATCTTCTAGATCAACTTGTACACGTTACCCATTCCTAACGATGGTAGGAATTCAGGGGCCAAGCTCAACAGCGAGCCATGCTTGCATGCCTTGAGATTGTATAAATTTTTTCATGAAATTTTACCAAAACGTGTAATAAACACAATGGTTGCCTAGTTACAAACATTCCCTCTTTAAGGAGGATAGTCTATCCTGAGTCAGAAATAAAACTGTTGTAAGCAATTTGGGATCTTTAACTTAATGAAGATTAGTCTATAAGTTAAGCACTACTTTGATACATCTTATTAGTCCTAAACAGCTTAAAATAACAGTAGAGGGGGTGAATGCAGTTCTTGGTTTCTTTTTTATGGTTGTAAAAATATTTTACCAAGTTAAGTTTTTAGATGCGTGCTGAGTATATCGTACTGAGCTAGGTCTAAAAACAATAAATTGCTCAGCTTTGCTAGCACAGTTTATCTTCAATCGCTGATGAGTACTTTACTTGGCTCAAGTTGGTTTTCAAGCAAAATAAGTGAAATAGAAAGAATTATGAATGAGATACATGAGATAAAGGCAAAAAGGTAAGGATATAACTTATACACTTGAGATTTTATCCATGTTCGGCTCCTAGCCTACCTCTAGTCCCTAGATTCCTTTCTAAGCTTTAATCCACTAGTGATTTGTTCCTTCCTTAGGCAGAGAAGCCTTTACAGTGGGCAGAAATGATTATAGAAAGTACCCTCCTTTCTAACTACCTTTCAAATTCAATTTAGGTACCCTTCCTAAACTGACACTCAGATTTATAAAAAAGATGCGAACATAGGAATTCAACTTATAGAAATGTTGAATCTTTTACAATGTTAAATCTTAAGTGTCATTCTCTCTATTACAAATAGATATTGACAATTTGTGTTTGCCGATTGCTTGATTTGGAATTTCTTGAAGCTGGGAGTATTTGAACAGAGTTTCAGCTCTTAGAGAAATTCGAGGTGATTCACCAAGTTTGAACATTAGCTCCAGTATTCTAATTATAGAAGAAGTCTTGGAATTAGGTGTTAGAACACCACAATATTATTCCTTTAGGGATTGCAAACTTATCATCTTGACAACTCTTTAATATATCTTCTCTTCAAATCTTTCAAATTTTCCTGATGGAGAAAAATTCCAGGATGTTTAGAGACAGAGATTTTGAACTTTGAAACGCGAGATTAATCCGTTAGTCTAAAGTGGTAAAAACTCATTTCCTTCATGCAATCCAATATGATAGAGTGGCGTGCGGGATGCAAAATGGAATTCAATGAATGGTTGACTTTATTGACGTTGCAAAGTTAACCGGAGACATTGAGCAGCGGCACATGTTGGAGGATTCCTTTTGCCTTGGACTTTAGTGAGGAATCTCTAACATTCTGTACTGACACCTTTTGATTCTGAGGACCACTGGAATATCTTCTTTAATTTAAGAGCCTTTTCTCCTTAAAAGCATCAAAGGAATATTCTGTTACTCATAGAAACCGTTAGTAGCACATGTGTCATTTAATTCTCTAAGTGTAAAAGCAAGTCAGCTTTTTGATACAAAAAGGCTAACTCAGCATCGCTGAGTAAATATCTTATAAACTATATAATACTAAGCTTAACTCATCTTTTCTTACTCTAAGTCGTAACTTAGTTAATTACTTAGTAAACTAAGTTATTTTCCCTTAAACACACTCAAGTAAATTTCATTAATTAAGAGTATACTTAGTACTCAGTTTATTTCACTATCCTAGACTGTTAGTTATTTCCAAAACTTTTTAAGTACTGTGAGGTACTATTAACTTGGGTTCATCACCACTCAGCTTGACCTGATCTTGGTTTAGATACAAACTGTACTGAGTAAACTTTTATTTAACTCAAGATTGTTTTTCAAGTAAGATAAATAGGAAAAGTATGCTGATGTATGAGCAAAGCTGACAAAGGTAAAAGATAAGAGTAAGGAAAGATTACACCTCAATTTTATACTAATTTGGCCCCTAGCCTACCTCCAATCATAGATTCCTTTTCTAAGCTTTATTCCATTAGTTTTTTTTCTTTACAATAGGCGGAGAGGCCTTTGATAGCGGGTAGATTCACAAGAAAGCACCTTCCAAGCCTAACTACCTCTCAAACACAGTTTGAATACCATTCTCAAATTGTTCTCACACAATTTAGAATACAGTTTCTACAAATAGGATACACAACTTATACAATGTTGGTTCCTTCACAATTGAATGACTTAGCTTAATCTAAGTCTATTGGAATTCTCTTTATTACAAACAAATTAGAGTTATGTGTTTGCTTTTGAGATAGCTTAAATGGAATTTCGAAGGCTGTGATTACTTTGACAGAGTTTTATCTCTTACATGGGATTTACCAAGTTATAAACTTCTGCTTCAATCTCTATTTATACTTTTAGATTGCTGGAAGTAGACATTGTAACTTGTCATCTTGACTTTAGTTCTCAAAATCTCTTCTCTTCATAGCTTCAAATTTTATTCGTTTGAAAAAGATTTAAAAACGTTTAGAGACATGGATTTTGTGTGTTGAGGCGCGATATTAATATGTTCATTAATTTCTCGTCATTTACTATTTTCCTTCAAGTAATGCTATTGAGAGAGCGGGCGAGATGCTACGTGGAGATTTCTTATTGAATGATTTAGCTGACATAGTAGTGGTGCGATGATGTTGTAAAGTGACAAATTATTAGATGATTCCTTTTGACTTGGTTTTTTATGAAAACATCCCAACATTCCATTTTTCCACCATTTTGCATTGTGGATTATTTGGTTATTCTTTTTTTTTCCAGCGTCACATCCTTTGGGACCTGAAAAGCATCAACCAAGAATATTCTATCATCACTGAACAATTAAAGGAAACAACGTAAAATATAACTCAACATCACATAAAGTACTTAGCTTTCTCTGAAGATCAAATGCAGAAAATTATTCAGCTTTTTTCTTGGCTATATCGCATAAACCTTGAAGCAAAGTTACTCAGCTTGGTAAATTTCCTAACACTAAACCATAACTTAAATAATCCTATGTCAAGTTGAGTTGTTTTATCACGAAACAAACTCAAGATGACTAGTTAATTAAGAGTCTAATTAGTACTTAATTAATTTCACTACCTTAACTAATTTGTTATCTCTAAAACTAAAGTACTGTGAAGTACTATTAAACTGGGTTCAATAAACTCCCCCATTTTGGAACAGATTACAAACTAGGTAGTGGTAGAAATAAACCCAGTAAGATTTTATGGATAAATGAATACCTGATAAGTGATGTATGACTCCCCCATGTAGAGTGAACTTCCTTAAGAAGCATAGACTCTCCCCTGCTTAATGGATTTCCTTCAGTTTACACAAGCTCCACCATAATGAATGAACTTTCCTACGAATTGGGACTTTATCTTAATCAACTTCTCCATACTTGGTAGTTGTGAGCACGGGATTTTGTACCAGCTCGCGCATTCAATAATGACAGCTTTTCAGGATATTTACCTCTAATCACACGATTTTCGACCGTCTGACGATCTTCAAATGGGAGTCTTCCTCGTCTCTAAATTTAAAAGGACTTTAATTCAGAAAATTAATAAAAAAATATAAAAATACACAAAAATTTGAAAACGCCACCGAAAACCAGATCCGGGGCCCGCCTTGCTAACTTTCAACAAGGCATAGCTAGCCAAAGGGCTTGGGGAACCTCGCTAGGGTCCGGGCGAGGTTCGCCAGGGGTCAGGCGAACCTCGCCGGACCCTGGCAAGGCTTGCCAGGGCTTTGGCGAACTCGCCAGACCTTGGTGAGGCTTGCCAGGAACCTGGCGTACCTCGCCAAGGTCTTGGCAAGGCTTGCCAGGTAGTCTAGCAAGCTCACCAAACTCTCTGGCGAACTAGCCAAGGAGTTTTGCTAGCTCGTCAAACTCCCTGGCGAGGCTCGCCAGATCTTTGACGAGGTTGGCCAACCTCGCCAAAGAGGCTGGTGAGCTGGCCAGCCTCTCTGTCTAGCTAGCCAACGAGTTTTGTGAGGTCGCCAAACTTTTTTACCTTTTTTGGATTTTCCGGTATTTTTCTATAAATAGTCAGACTTTTTTGGATTGAAGGGGGCTCGGAAATTCAGAGAAAATTCTCTTCTTCAGATAAAAAAACACAGATAAAAATACTTTCTTTTCTTCTAATTTTTTCTTGGATCCAAAACACATTTGGATCTTAAATTTCTTCATCTTAAAAATCAAACTTCTTCATCTTTTTTTCTTCAAATATCCTCAGATATTCTCGGGTCTAAATCAAATTTAGAACCCGAGTCTGATTATCATTTGGATAAATAAACACTTATTTTTCCACATCAAACTACAATTAAATATAAATGAACAAGGAACACTCCCGGGGATCGAACGGATACGCAAAAGTGGATTTATACCGCAAGGGTAAGCCTCTGAGTTCCTAGAACTGCGAATTCTAAGCTCATAATGTGCTTCATCTTTTTCTAGATTTTATTTGTGGACGTAGGAATAATTTTTTACTTCTTTTTATGTAAATAATGTTGTAATTCTCTTCTTCATATTTATTTCTTTCTTTATTTTTTAGAATACCCCCAAGAAGGGAATAAAATATATTCCCGAATGACAGACCTCACCTTTTGCCATGCGGTCATTTTCACCAATGAAATTGACCAACATACGTGTAAATAAAAATGAACTATTTTTATTTAAATTAACAACTTTAAAATCTTTGATGTTTTAAGTAGGCCACATGGGCCTTGCTAAAATCAAATCGAACATATGTGATATCCCCTGTGCTAACCTTTGTGGATGCAGGTTAGATGTATGTTTAGGCTTTTATTTTTCCTTCGGGTATTGCACATATTTTCGAGGAAATGTAATTAATAGGGTAGTGGGCGGTTGCATCCCCTGATTTTTG
>CATIWQ010531952.1:0-15124 GCA_949673415.1 Euphorbia schlechtendalii
AATGGGAAACTATGAAAGAAAGAAGTAAGGCACCTTATCCATCACACTTGGCATGAACTTACCAAGCTAAAACACAAAGTTCAACATTTTCCACTCCAACTTACCAAGCTAGCATTAAGATTCTAACATCTGTATGGTCCACCTCCATATCTGAGCATAGGGCTTCAATTCCTTCGGGGCTGTCCAAATACATGTTTGTAACATCAAATATATTGACAGATCTTAAAGGCATCTTAAGCTAATAGAAATCTCTTTATTCAAATCTGATTACCGAGGCAAGGTTTATACATTATATGTATTAAACTGAACTTATCCAATATATGTGCATCATGAAAAACACATGACAAAATAAATCAAATTATGATCCCCAACAACCGGAGATCGTCAATATCCCCAAAAAAAAAGACCTCAATTTAAGCCGTCTATTCTACTATGCTTTCATTATTTGTTAGCCTCAACTCAATTTTATTGTTGAAGACCCTTCCTTTATATCTGAAGTGCATTTCCTTGTCATAACGAACTCACAAGAACTAGATTTTTCTCATTAATTACTTTCCCTTTCGATCAAAAGATATACGAGACTCGGTTTCAATCATAAAAGTGCATTTTCAATGGTAATCAAAGTACAGCAACAAAATTATCCTATCCCAGTTCCTGGTCAGGTTATCAAGATATGAGACATTGTGTCATACCCTAGGATCAAAATATATTACAAAAGAAATTGAATAGAAGTGGAATTTTACATAAATGGTGCTTAATGAAGCATCACAAATTGAATTACATGAATTAGAAAAACTTACTCAATCAAGCCAGATGACCTATTTGCATAAGAGTAAAATAGGTTATCGATTCGCTCCATCTCTTTTGATGACGCCTTACTTGAGGCTGAGAAAAAAAAAATTTACTCAGCTACAGGAGTCCTAAATGATATGCTGCTTTAGCAATTGCACCACGAAATTAATAATCAAATTCAAAAGGTCATGCCCAAGAAAAATCCCAACTAAAGGCAGACATGAACAAGTAAACAATCAATTCATTTTACACCATGAACATGCAATCAGACTTACGCTGCATAGAATCTCAGGTATGGACCAGGATAATGGTCCATGATTCTAACCAAAGATCATTAAGAGTGATATTATAAAACTTAGTGATACTATCTTCCCAATGAAAAATATGAACAAAAGAAAGACCTCAAAGCTTGAAGGCAATGTTTGGTTAAAAGAGACGAGCGAAGGATATGATCAGGTCATTATTACACAGAGGAAAGTTACTTAACCTATATAAATTTCAATACATTTCCTTTCAAAAAAGAAACATATTGATAGCATCATAGATCAGATCACAGACCACAAAATTAGGAGACCAAACACCAAAATTCCCTTCCTTTTTACCCCAATAAAGACCTATATATTGGTTAAAAATACTCAATGTTAGCCTCATAGAGATCAAGAAAGGGTTCATGCATTAGATTTTGAATGTTTTATGATTAAGAACAGCACAGGATAAGAAAAGGATTCCACATATTAAATTAGCATTCATCTTGTAATAAAAAAACACTTATAATGATCGTCAAAGTAGAGAGTGACAAAGCCAGTTCAATCAAACAAGCACTACACATCGAAGCTTGGAACACAACCATAAACTCCAAACTCATGGCTCCATGCGATTTTTCAAAACTCAAATTTGTAAGACGGACAAGAGGGGGAAAGTTGAATAGAAGCAGCGCGATTATGCTGAAAGTAGAGTCCAAGTAAATAGACCAACAATTCCCAAAAATTGAAAGACTAGTAGTACTCCTCTGGCAAACAAAGGATACCGAATCTCTACTCTAGCTCAGATGTACAAGCTCGAGCACAAAAAACACTGAGCTAAGAGAAACTGAATAATTGGATTGAATTTCCTCTAGACATGGATCAACTCAACTAAAAAAAATATTGAGGAATAAAAAATAGAGAATCTATGAATCGAAGGACGGGGATTACCGGAGCGAAAAAGATCGGCAGCAGAAGAGGTGATCGGAGAGGCAGAATTGGATTGACCCGTTTTCCTGGTTGAAGAGCGACGCATCTTCAACAACCAAAAAATTAATAAATAAACAAAAAATAAAATAAAAATCAAATAGTATTGCTTAGAGAGAGAAAGGGAGAAAGGGAAAGAGAGAGAGAGGGGTTTTGATTTTAATTTACAAAAACTACTGTGTTAAATAGAACTCTGAGAAAGCTGATAACCGAAGATGATTGGTTGTTTATATGGTAACTATGGAATGGACTTCACCTCGTTTTTCAATCAACTTTTCACGTGTGCCTTCTTCTTATTTATTTATTTATTTACTACAGCTTTATTTTGTTTTCTAATTTTTATTTTCCTCTATTTGCAGTATAATTTAATACTATTATATAAATGTGATATATAGTAGAACAATACCTGCTGTTTATAAAAAATGTAAATTTAAAAATCATATCTTTTGGTTTGACCGTTTGAAGAAACATTTTTGTGAATTTTTTTTTTTGGAAAATGATGCTCGTTGTTTCAACAATTAATAAAAAGAAGATTCTTAATTTTTAATTACATTAATACATGAGGTAATTTTGTCCATTTTGAATAGAAATTGTAAGCTTAATTAATACAAATATAATACTATTTAGTATTAAATTTTGGAATTTATTGAGAAGTACAAATATTTTTTTAGTTTGAATGTGATTATAATTTTTAAAAAATCATAATAAATTGCAAAATCTCTCAAAATTAATTGGATGAATAATTTTCAAGTTAAATTATAAAAATGTTGAATTGCTAACACTACTATTTTTATTTATCTTTAACTAACTTTTTAAACCACAACCAAATAAGTCAGTCCTATGGTGGAAAAATAGCCAACGAATCATGAAACTACACACTCCCAAAATTAAATATCATACTGCAAGCACTCTTAAATATTTTCATGCATCTCCTTAATGTTTAAATTCACAACACATGCCAACTAAAATTTATATTAGTAAATAATTGTTAGCCTAACTGTACTTTTCAGATATCAAATACTCAAATTCCCGCTGTTGTGCAAATTGCTCTCCTTAAAAAATATACTGCTTTGCAAAACCACGTAATATACATAAGACTGAGAATGACAGTGACACATAAAAACTCATCTTATATTAAAAAACTTTCGGAGACGGGCACTTGAGATACAGCTCAATAATAAATTCAAACTATAGTATATACGGTAAAAAAATGTTACAAAAACAAGTTTACAAACCAAGTGCTGTTTGAATGGAATAATTATTATAACTTTGGAGTCACCAAAATTATATTAGTTGGCCTTCTCCGAAAGGTAACAAGTAAAGAGAGAGACAGCGTCCTGAAGATGATTAGAACGGATGTCTTCAGGAACTGGCGCACAAAACATGGTTTCGAAGCAACTTAACTGACCATCTCTTGTTGAGCCCTTACCAACATTACACACCAGCAGATCGCTTATCTCCTCACCCATCTTCGAGTACACCACTCTGTCGAACAAAGACGCAAAATTACAATGATAATATGGAATCAAGTACCCATTATAGAAGGGTTCTGCTAAATTTATCATTATCATCATATTTCGCCACAACACCGATTTGCCATTTTGACGTCGATTTATTATAATTCAAGTATCAACTTCCAATGGAATGTACATTCAGAAGTTGCAGCACAGTTTTTGTTATTATTCAGAAAGACAACAAATAAACTGAAGCAAATAGGTTGTTCATAATGCACAACCTCCTTTTTATCCAGTCTTATCATCTATCACAGTTTCATATAATATAACAGGGCCTATTTTAAGTTCACATGCAATCTTACGGTGAACCATGGCCAAAGAGAAGTAATAAATATACCTCGCATCAACTGACAGACGGTCACCAAAAACTGCCAAAGATTCATTCAGATGACCCAGGAATTCTCTGCAGGCAGAATTTTTGCTATCAAGATCATCCTGCAAAATAAGCTAAATATTCAGATAAATAAATAGGGGATATAGGGAAGAAGCAGAAGTATATTGTGAGAGCTCCAACAGGCTTTCTGAATACCCAACTATCAGAAAAACTGGCTTTTGACACATAAAATAAAATATCTACGAGAGTGGGTTAACCGGTTAAGTGATGGAATACCACTGTAATTCTCATTAAATTGACACTACATTACTCATCAAAAGTTTATTCTTGTTTTTCTAACAAGAAACCTATGAAAAGCTCCAAAAAGCACAAATGTAATTGAACATCTGCCCTCATATAGAAGTGTTTCCCTAGAATATTAAGATGTAGATATTGTTCATATGCCACCACTGCACAGAACTCGAAAAAATTCAGACATTGTTATATGCCCATGGTCAATGGGCTTGAATTGAGTTGATCGCAATTGCAACAAATATCAGGTCCAGAGTTTGTGGGTATGACTCACTTTGTATTAGCGACTTAAATTCTGAACATTGATTATGATGAAGACTAGTAAAATTCGCAAGCATTTCTTACCAGTTCACTCATGTTATCATTCCCGTCCTGCAGTGAATTTCTTAACAAATAAAATGATACATAAATTCCAGCGCCCAAGTCCCAGTTTTCAATTTCAGACTTGTGATCCTCCATTGAAGTTGCAAGCCTCCATATCTCCGCGTGATTGGCTGAATTAACAGAGAAAAAGAAGCTACTTAACAAGCTAATCACAAACTGCTGATTTGATAAAAAATGAATGGGATAACAAAGAAAAAGCAACTTGATATTGCATTTGCAGCTCTCAAATTATCCAATATAATATAAACAAGCTAAAATTCCTCTCTGGATGCTCAAAAAGTTGGCAAGGTTGCCGATTTCAAAATCAGAAGTGATTTCTTGTAAAGTCCAAAGTCAAATCTTAAATCCCAGTATCTTCAGAAAGAGTATGCTTCAGCCATGCTTCAATTTTTTATAGTTCATGAATCGACTCAAATAAGTAAAATCATAAGATTCAGCCAACTCACCACCGAAACGGTTTTAAATCATAAGGTTCAAGATGGATGTAATGCACCCCATAGAATCGAATCTATCTTTGGGGAATCGAATAGTAAGATTCTGATGACTATGGTTCGATTCATGTTCATAATGAATTCAACCTTTTCAATTTATCAACCAAACAAATTGAAATAGTTAAATTGTACCTCACTGACACATTTTGGCTTGGCTACACACACACACACACACACATAATTGCCATTAAGAAGTTGCAGTTGCATATCATAAAACTTGTGCATGAAAACTGAACATTCTACCTGATAGAAACAATGTGTGAGCAACTGAAATAATGAAAATCAGATGAGCCTTTTGCCAATTTGCACATTCAAGATAATGTTCGAGGGCCTTCAAGAGATCTCCCTGGTAATTGTAGTAAACTGCCTGTAATAATGCAGTAAAATATATCTATTACAATACTAATCTCGATTGCAAATGCCCAACTCTTCCACAACTTATGAACATATGTAGAAGGAAAAATTATAGAAAAGCAAGTATAAGAATAATGTCAATGAAAGCTCAAACTTATTGTTTACAACGCAATAGTGTTGCCAACATCACTTGTATTCCAAAGGAGAGGGATAATAGAAGGGATAATTGGCATTTCTAAGTCATACCATCATGTTTGAAAGATTTTGTAAGTTATATATGAACATGGACACTCTCTTATGCCCATATCAAGTCAAGTCTTCATATGATGAACATGACCAATTTAGAAAGTAAAATATAGCCATGCATGTTCAGATAGAAGAAGGTGATGCTGGGAGGATTATTAAATTTTGCTTCTTTGGAAAGGCATCTGCATTTTTCTAAAGTGAATTTTGATTGAAACATAGAAGAAGGGCCTTTTAGAAATGTTTATAAATGACTCAGCAAGTCATTTCATAGACGTGAGAGTAACCTCTTTACAGAGGCTGTTCAATCTATCATGATTTATGAAGGAGAATGAGCATATCTACGAATCAAAACATGTCTACTTGATACAAAGCATGCAAACCACTAAAATTATTTCAGATATGTCTAAGAGTCGAACATAGCATTGATTAGAAAAATGTAACTGCAAGAAACAATATCATACCATAGCTTCGTGCAACCATGCCTCTGGTATGTCAAGGTTTTCAATGAACTGACGTTGTGTTTCATCTGAACTCCAAGTTTCACAGTACTGAAACAAAATTTCCCGAATTACAGTAGCGTGTAGACGTGGATTCTCCTCGGAATAGGGCATATGAAGGACCACATAGATTGCCCAATGACATTGTCCAATGCACAGCAACTGGGAAACAAGTCCCATGTCAAGAAGATGAAGGTCGTTGGAAGTAAAAATGCCAACAGCTTCCATCACAGCCCGCTGATGCCAGATCATATGGTAGTCAAGCGGATCATGTGTTGAAGCGAAGGCACTGAACATTTCTTTCAGAAAGCCAAATTTACCTTCTCCATTGGCATGAAGAAGCATAAGATAATATGAGATATCAAAGTGTTTTCCAGTGAAATTTATGGCCCCATCATCAGGTCCTTCATCAATGTAGATTGGTAGGGGATATGGAGCTTTACCATCATCAAGGAGATGCTGATAAGTTTGAAAAATGGTGGGCAAAGATGTTTGAGGTGCTTGCCGATACCACATCAATAACCCTAAGAACCTCTTCCAGTCAATTATAATACCATTTAATGCAGCATGAATGTCACCGGATAGCAACTCATACAGCCTTATTCTCTCCTTCTCAATGAAATTGAAGTCTAGCCCATTGATCCTCCAAAGATCAAGCTGACGCGCAACATCAGCTCGGCTTACCATGGACCCACCAGCTTGACTTAACAAACAAGCCAATCTTACATCTCCTTTGGAAACAGAAATTTCAACAGCTCTATCCAGTTGTCGCCCAGTCAAGAGTACAAAAATGTGTTCCAGATAATCGGATTCATTAAGAGAGCTCACTTCATCTTGGACACGATGGCATACACTTTCTTGCAACCAACAACTAAACTCTGCCCTCCGAATAAGAGGAAGTGATTCCTGATCAATTTCCAGAGAAGCTTCCTTTATATCCTGCATCATGTCTTCTTCATTGTCAGAACCTATTGAGTTTGACAGCCCACTATTTTCCCTTTCAGAAAAAAGAACTTTTATTAGTTCCCATATAATCACTTGATGCATCAATACTAACCGTGCTAGTGACGACAGTTCAGGAATCTCCAGCTGCTTTTCAATGATATCTATGTAACTCCGACAAATTTCTGCAAGCATAATCCTATCAGAAACAATTTTGTGAAGCCTTAATTTGAAAGATCCCACCTCGACTTCTCTTGTTTCACGATTTATTGATTTATGAAGATGAAGGGGAGAGTCGAAAGAAAAATCAATAAGATCTTTGTTAGCTTTATTTTTTTCATCTCTGACAACTCTATCAATTGCAACCTTCTCTACATTAATTACAGAAGATAAAATCTGCTGAGAACCACCACTAGCAACTGAAGCACCAGAGTGAACGAGGATCCCATTTGGACCCCATCCTACACGAAATGACCTACCCATGAACAAACCAGCATCAACAATATTGCGAGAATGGCTTCCTGCTACTGGTGTGTCATGCTTCATGTCCAACTTAAACCCCTCACTTCTTGTTGTCTTTAAAGGAAAGCCCTTCTTTTGCTGGGCCATCAAGATAGTACCAGGGGAACTAGAATCAAAACTACCAGGGTGGTATTCAAGCAGAGCCAAAGGCATTTTCCTTACAACAGGCATGCTAGTCCTATGGCTAGTCTTTTTATTGGAATTCTTTAAAGGATTTCTTACAATTTCTTTACCAGAAGACAACTTATGATGTGATGGGTCACTAAAACTCACATCCCCCTCTTCTTCCTCAGCGGGAAACATCAGCATCCTCATCTCTTTCATCTTGACTGGATCAAGACCAAGATGAGCTGGAAGGGAATGATAAAGCATCGGTCCAGTGGGCTCTAAGTCTACTCGGGTTTCTCCATTTGCATCAGAAATTTCACCACCATCCATTTTAATTGGTTCTTCAATAACCGTAGCATCATCCATTGTGATATCTTCCTCATCATCTTCACTCAACCCAAATCTGCTGAAATGGCTAACTAAGAACTTCCATTCACCATTTTCTGGGTCATATGATATGTAAGAAGCTCCCTGCCTTTCCATTATCTGCTTCAATTTCTTCAAAATACTGTTCAGGAGGTCATCATTCAAATCATACAATCTCATTTGTAGGGTGAGACTAACTTCAGCAGATTTATTGAGGCCTTGACCAACAGCAGGTTTAGCACTTTCATCTTGATATACAACTATTTCATGCCTATTAAACTTAATAATATGATCCAAATGTAGCCCCCTAACATCTGTCATTCCAATAAATTTCACACGGCCAAAACCTAGTCTTCCAACAGTGAAATCTGGAACACGGCTACAATAACCAGGATCAACAAGTTCTCGGAGAGCCAAATCAGATAAGGAAGGTTTCATATAATAATCTTCAGACTGTAGTATGGGTAATGAAGATTCAGCCTCTCCTAATATATGAAAAGATCTATCATGGCTGGAAGATATTCTTCTTTTCTTGAATTGAGTCTGCAAACTAGAAATCCCTCCTTTGCATTCCATACCATAGGATGCATCAACACAAAAACTGTTTATTGTACTTTGAATTTCATTGGAATTCCCTGACAGCATGACAAAAGAATATAAATAACTTGTAGCGAGTTACAGTAACTGAACTAAAAAAATGTGCCAACATTACCCAGTTACAGGGAATAATTGAACTGCTGAGAAAAACATATGCAAAAACTAAAGACTCGTCTATTGTTCTGAACTTTCACACTTTTTGAGTGAAAAGAAAAGGATAGCAGAAAGAAAAGAATACTGTAAACAACAAAAAGAACGAATGTATAATTGTCATCCCCAGAAAATTCAATAAAATCTTAACTTATATACAAACTAACAGCTGGAAACAAACAACAAAATGCTAGCAGACAATACTTACTTTCAGTTATATGGAAAAAACTCATTTGGTGAATACATTGAGGGAACTGACCAGACAGTTTCAACACAGCATTAAAAACACAACCCTGGATTTTGGTAAACTAATCTCAGCTTTGAGATTTTATCACTTCTAGTTACAATAAGTTTGCAATTCCTCACAGCCATATTTTCCTTTAGAAACCAAACAAAATGCTTTAAAGGAAGGGGTAAATTCACCAACCATCCCTAAATATAGCACCTTACAACATAAGATACTCACCGAAGAAAGTAATAATGGTCATGAAGTAGAAAGGAACATGGCAAGAGAAGCAATTAGCAGCTTTGCTGGGATCTAATGGTGAACTAGGGCTAAGACAGAGAGTGAATGCTGAGTACTGAGAAGATAGACATAAAGTTCCGGTGGTTTCAAACAGTTAATGCACAGCATAAAAACTCGCATTATACTTTCTAAGTGCCGCAATTTCAACAGGGAATCAAATGGAACACCAATATAATAAATCCTCAGCGCAAAAGCAAGAAACAAAGAAAGACCAGCAAAAATCAAACTCCACAGACGTTTCAGCTCTTTCAATATCGTAATGAGATAAATTCGAAAGACTATTTGAGAACAGACAAAGATAATGAAAAACGGAGAATTACCTGAAGGCGGAAGAAGGGAAGGAGAGGCCATGATCCCGCAAGGAAAAGAGTACAGAGGAAAATGGAAGGATTTAGAGTCAAATCAGCTAGAGTATAAGTTCACATGTATTTACTGTTCTTCAGGCAGCTCTTGTTCAGTCGCAGCGGCGAAGACCCAAAGAGGGAAAACCAAACTCTGCTTGCTTTGAAATATTGCTCTTTCCTTTCCTTGAATACTCAACGGAGATGGAAGCATAGTTTGATGATAAAAACTACGTCGTTTTATTTCTTATTATACGGTACCGTTTAGGAGGAGCATAAGCTGCTTCCTTTTTAAGCATATACTGCTTTATACTAACGCTTTCATTTCAAATAAATACCCGGTCTGTCCAGCCCTCTTTCCTGTCGTGCCAATTCATCATCGTCGAGCGTTAGTTCAACCCGCCATCTTCCGGTCGAAGCTATCTTTCTGACGGCATTCCGGCAGTTCTTTATTCGCGCAACACTTTCATCAGAATTAGATAGGTAAAACTTCACCGAACTCGGTGCTTGCTTATTTTATCGATTTTGTTGAAATTCTTTTTTCGCATGAGTGCAAAGAATTTTGATAATGCAGAACCTAGACGTTGTTTATTGTCTTAATGAGTAGTTAAATTTTCTCGAATTCTTTCTTCTTGGAGTTCTCGTGGTTTTGACATGTTTCTTGTTTCAATTGTTTGACGGTATTATGATTGGATGAAGTTGCTTAGATTTGTTTGTTTTAGTCTTTCTAGTTTTTGTCTGTCTCAAACGAATTGCTTAGCGTGGAACAATGCGTCAGTGCCTACACAGTTGCTTATAGTTTCAGAAGTTTCCTGTAAAGCTTCGCTGTTTGTTGTTAATGATCTTTACAACACCAATCCAACAGTTGCATTCAAGTTATTTACTTTGGCATCGACCAACCTAGCTTTACAATGTTATCCAATTGCTTTCTCCCGCTCTGCCTGCTCAGACTTTCTGCTATATTTGACGTTTTGTGCCTTGCTTTTCCTTTTTGGCAGGGATAATGTCTAATTTTGGCCCTGCTGCAACTACGAATCCGAACCCTAACAAATCTGTTGAGGTATTTTCTTTTTAAATCGGGCTCTAGTATTTCTTGTCTTATTTATCACATTTTTATCTCAATTTTTTTATCCGAGTTAGGTGGTTCATTTGGTTCTATAAAAAGCATAATTTGTTCCACTCTCCTAGGAGGAGTTGAGGAAGATATAGTTCAAAATTTTTGCTATTTATGTTGAAATTTGATTGATTTTGGTATTCATATTAAATGGAAAAAATCGGTTGATATGAAAATATCTCTGTTTGTAGGTTGCTCAACCTCCAAGGGATTCAGTTTCTAGTCTCAGTTTCAGTCCCAAAGGCAATTTCTTGGTTGCTACTTCGTGGGACAACCAGGTTTGTTTGAATCGTTTTGTATACAACGGCCTGAAAACATATTCACTTTGTAACACTATCATCTTTAATGTTTTTTAACTGTGGTTCAAGATGGAAGTTAATTGATCAGATGTTAATCTATTTCAAAGCTCACTCATTTCACTTCAAAGGGTAAAATGACGATGTTCAAATGATTTTTCAGGTAAGATGTTGGGAAATTACGAAGAATGGAGCTACTATGGGAAGTGTTCCTAAGGCATCAATATCACATGATCACCCGGTAATTTGTTGAAGAACTCTTGTTTGCAAATCTGCATTTTATTTTAGATATATGAATAAAAGTAGCACTCCCTCTCCTGTGTGTTTTTTGTTTCACCTTTTTGTTCATTTTCTAGGTCTTATGCTCTGCATGGAAGGATGATGGGCAAACTGTATTCTCTGGAGGGTGCGATAAGCAAGTGAAGATGTGGCTTCTCCCTAGCAGTCAACCAGTAACTGTTGCTGCACATGATGCACCTATCAAAGAAATTGCATGGATTCCGGAGATGAATCTATTGGCCACTGGAAGTTGGGACAAGACCTTGAAGTAACTTCTTGTTTCCTACTTAAATTTTCCCTCCTTGCCTGTGTGTCAAAATGATAATTACCAGGGCTACTTTTGGAATTTTTCACTATTTTATTCTATAGTAATAATTATATTATTATAGAGCTAAGTTTATCTGCTACAATTTATAAGAAGCAAAACATACAAGTTTTTTTTGTTCCTTTCAAGTTGAAGTAAATTATTCTACTTTTGAAGTAAAAAACTCGTATATGGATTCGATACTCAGCCTTTTAAAAAATCCAATGGTATACTATTGTGTATGTACTTCCTTTGTTGACCAATTTTTACTGGTGTCTTAATATAGGTACTGGGATCTAAGACAACAGAATCCAGCGCACACTCAACAGCTTCCAGATCGCTGCTATGCAATGACGGTGCGACATCCCTTAATGGTTGTTGGCACAGCTGACAGAAATGCCATAGTCTTTAATCTGCAACAACCTCAAGTAATGTTTTCTTGTTATGCAAGATGATTATGTTATTATATATATTTTAATGTCTGCAAAACTGCCATTTTGATGTTGCGTAGTTTGTGAAGTCTCTAGAGAAATGTTTTATGCTGATAATGCAATATTTAGTTTACTGTCTTTGAAAGCAGACCTTTGTTTGGATTATGCTAATTACAACCCAGTGGACTAAGTTCTGTGTTTCGAAGATATTTTGAACCATTATGAGAAATATGTTGTTGCACTTCACTTGTTTGGTTTGTGTTACTTCTAATTTCGTTTCTGTCCTTTTATTGTACAATTCTAATAATTATTTTCTATGCCCGTAGACTGAGTTCAAGAGAATCATTTCTCCCTTGAAGTATCAGACGAGGTGTGTTGCTGCCTTTCCTGATAAGCAAGGCTTCTTGGTATGTGCATGATGAATGCTCACAACTGTTTCAAAAGTTTTTTCCGTACATTTATTTCAAAGGTTTATATAATTTTGATCCTCAATTGTGATGAGATTTCAATGCTTGTTGTACATTGACTAAGTATTTTTATCGAGTTACCTATTCTAGGATTTGCTAGGATAGCAATATAGTTTCTACTTTGTTTATAGCCTGCTTATTGTTATTACTGTAACTGTAACTGTTTGTAATGGTTTGCTATCTGATGTGTAGGTTGGCTCAATTGAGGGGAGAGTTGGCGTTCATCATTTAGATGATGCACAACAAAATAAAAATTTTACTTTTAAATGCCACAGAGAAGGGAATGAGATCTATTCAGTCAACTCCTTAAACTTCCATCCAGTAGGCTTTTTTACCTCCTTTTTGTTGCTTTTTAAACTTATTTAATATGGGTTCCATTCATGATCTTCATCGTGAAATTTTAACAGCTTATTGTTAGTAATTGTTCTGTACATGAAATAATTATGTTTATCTTATAATATTCTGTGGACCTATGACGCACTTGATGAATTAATGTTTATTTGATTTCTTAAATTATGGAGTACGTTATGGCTTACGCTAATAGCGAACCTTTTTTTTAATCAGAAGGTTACAATTCATAGCACTTATTCTTTGGGGAATTGAACTAAAAAATAATGAAACTAATTTGCCACATATATATAAGAATGTGATTTTGCTGAAGATATATTTCCATTCAAAGCAACAAAGCTTACAAACACATAAAATGTCTTCCCTTAGATCTGTCTAAGTTTACTGAAAAGTTCTGAATTAGTTTGGCCATGCTTGTGTTCTAATACAGCTACTTGTTTGTTCCAGGTGCATCACACATTTGCGACTGCAGGATCTGATGGTGCATTTAATTTTTGGGACAAGGATAGTAAACAGAGGCTCAAGGTCCATACTCTTGTTTTACTATGAGATATGCTTTCTTCTTTTTTACTTCCCAGGATTAATGCAAAGATCTTATTATTTTTATTTCTAAAAATTTCTGAATACACACTTAAAACAAAACCTTTTTTGCGCAATTTGCATGTGTAAAATTCTGAAACTATTTTGTTTGGTATGCCCAGTTATGTGGCACTAACACCCTAAAGATGTGAACTCTTGATGCCTGGCATTCAATTTTATTATCAATTAGTTTAGATATATGCTGTAAAGATTTCCCTTTCAACATTTGTATGAATGTAACAAACTTGAATCTACTTACAAGTGCTACTCTACTTAGTCATGCTCCTTCGAACTATTTAGGGTTAACACACTTGCATAATAGATTGGTAATGTTTAAATGTGCACAAAATTAATCATATCCTTTACTGGTAAAATCAGTCCTACATAAAAATCGTATGTGTAGCTGATGCTATATGTTGTTTACTTGACTTTTCAGGCTATGTCACGGTGCCCTCACCCTATAACTTCCAGTGCTTTTAACAATGATGGATCAATATATGCATATTCGGTAATGCACAACTCATCTTTTTGACTGATAATGGTTCTTGTTATACTCATTTGTAGTCTCTTCTCTCCATAGATTTACTGAAAAATGACATAATGTGTTATGAAAAAGACCTGAGTTAATGGACTATGTCTACATTAAGGGAAATCTGTTATCTATGCTGCATAATGCACCTAAATGCATTGAGGGAAAAAAAATATTTGATCTCATTTCTTTGTGCAGTGTTTTAGTACAAGCATATGGTTTCTTCATACCGTGTTCTGGACCTTTAGGTTTTCAGTTACAATGTCTAATCATCATAAGAATATCTGAATTTAGCATTTGCATTATAAATCAATCATTTCCATCCCTCGTAGACATGGAATTTCGATTGAGAATTGATGGTTCATAATCGTTGGGTAAATATCTGTAGGTGTGTTATGGGTGGCAAAAGGGTGCAGAGAATCACAACCCACAAACTGCAAAGACGCACATTTATCTACACTCACCACAGGTAACATGAACATTCACTTGCAGCTGTTCAATTCAGTCTATCTGCTACTGAAAACTTGAACAGCAGGTTTCATCTCACACAGTTCTCTTTTATGCAGGAAGCTGAGGTCAAAGGCAAACCCCGAGCTGCAGCAGCCGGTAAAAGGTAAAAACTGCAAGGGATTGAAACAAGGAGTAATTTTCAGTTTAACTGCAAACATTGTCTCTAGTTACCTAAGTCCCATAGTCCATATACGGTTGAGTTTTGAATTGAGATAGGTGGTAGTGGTAGAAAATGACAATTATAGAAAATTGTGGTGTTATTAGCATTAGCTGCGGTATAGCATCGGAGTTTAAATGTGCAGGGTGACTGAGATGTGGGCTAGTTCTCTCTAAGTAGTTGCGGTCTATAGTTGACTTTTTCGTTTTTAAGGATGTTATTTCATTCTTGTCGAAATCATTGGCGAGCAAAAAGTTTCTTGTGATGTATCCTGTAAAGAATTAGAAGAAATTTGTAGTGTAAACTTCATCTAGGTACACAATGAATCAAACAGTTACTTCATATATGCATACTCAACTGAATAACCAGTTTCAAGCATATGCGTATATATTAATCATGGAGGTAGATTAGAATATGTAATTGGAA
>CATIWQ010532028.1:0-13075 GCA_949673415.1 Euphorbia schlechtendalii
ATATGTAGTCTTTTAAAGCTTGAGATATCTTTCACTTTTTCAGGCTTGAGAACACTTTAAATTATGGGCTTGAAAGAGTTTGGGCCATTGGATACATGAAAAGCTCTAGACGGTGAGTTTATTGTGAATTATTGCACACTTTAGTGACCGCAAGAAATGATTTATTATTGTTGCGTTTTTTTTCTCATTTTATTAATTTTTGTTGTTATTTCAACAGTCCCTTGTCTTTTCTGGGATGCTCCTAGTGTTCTAGTCTGTTGCTTGGCATGGACTATATGTATTGATTGATCCTGATGGTTTCCTATTTTCTCATTTTTTTCTTGTTGGGTGGATTGTTCTTATGTAGTCATTGTTTTTGGGTAGAAGTCTAATATACTTGACATACTAATTTGGCCCTTAATTATAATTATTTTAAATGTACTGTCCTTAAGAAGGAATGAAGGATGCATGTAAAATATTTTTGTTCTGTGTATTTTATCTTCTCCTTAACTTTAAGTGAGGTTCTTATCATGGGGGCAAGATAAATTTAGGCGTAAACTTTTCTTTTTGAAGTGTTCGCGCTAATCTTATTGTGAAAAAATGGCGTTTATAATTTTTTCTCTGCAGTGTTGTGATAGGCTATGATGAAGGAACCATAATGGTCAAAATTGGTCGGGAAGTACCTGTTGCTAGCATGGATAACAGTGGAAAAATTATATGGGCCAAGCACAATGAAATTCAAACTGTTAACATTAAGAGTGTGGGAGCAGATTTTGAGGCATGATTTAATTTCAGACTTTTTGGTCTTACTTAACATTTGAAGTTTGTGTCATAGTTGTTTGTTTATTACTAAATCGGAACTTTTTGTTGCTGTGCTTCAGGTTACTGATGGTGAGAGATTGCCTTTGGCTGTGAAGGAATTGGGAACATGTGATCTTTACCCACAAGTGAGTGAATTTTTTTTCTAATCAATACTTCTGAATCTTTCTATCATGTAGCTTCTTCAATTTTTTTGTGATTTACTCTCTGCGTGATTCATCTTCCTGATATTTTTTCACTCTTTTGTGCATGTCATAAGATTTGAGGTGACATTCCTCTCAACATCCTTAGGAAAATCTTTTTGTGTTAGGTTTTCTTTTATAGAGGTTCAGGTAGGTATGCTTGCTTCCTTTCTTAGTGAGCTAATTTCCAAGACAATTGTTACTCCGTTGAAGTGTGTGATAGATGGATAACAGATCTACTTGCATGAATTCTGTTCCTGCATTGCTTCGTCCTTGTTCATTGATGAGACTTTCCCAAGGAGACATGTACCCATATTATTGTCAATTGCTTCAATTGGTTGGATACTCTCTAATTGCTTATGTTGGATTCTTGCTGAGCTGATATACAGCTGTCACTTATTTTTAATGGAAGGGAGAAGGGTTATAAGAAGTTCAGATGTAATATAACATGTAAAGGAAATTATGTGTTTATGGAATGTGTTCATTTGAAAAGTGAGGGGGGAAACTATGTGTGATAATATTTTACTGTATTCATCTAGTTTGTAAATGTGTAATGTATGTGTGACATGTTTTAATACATTTTTCCAGAGTTTAAAGCACAATCCAAATGGGAGATTTGTTGTTGTCTGTGGAGATGGGGAGTATATCATATATACAGCTTTGGCATGGAGAAACAGATCCTTTGGCTCTGCTTTGGAATTTGTTTGGTCTTCCGATGGAGAATATGCTGTTAGAGAGAGTACATCAAAGATCAAAATTTTCAGCAAAAATTTCCAGGTGTTAATTGGTTTATATTTCATTCTAGTTGGATTACGCTATCATGCTTTTCCTCATAATCTTTTTCGTGCACTATTGTTCTGGAAAAGGTATTTAATCTCCATTTATCTTTGGGTTGACTGTTAATTTAGAAATTGTTAAATCTGAAATATTGAAAATGTTAATTCTGAAATATTGTTTAATCTCCATTTATCTTCAGGGGCAGTTGTCGAATTAAAAGTCATTTTTAGCAGTTTAATATCACGTCCTGAATCTCTTAAATTCTTGATGTAAGTTATCAAAATTAACTCCTTAAAGGTTTAATATTTTTTTTTCAGGAAAAGAGGAGTGTTCGACCAACATTTTCTGCTGAGCATATATATGGAGGAACTTTGTTGGCAATGTGTGCAAATGACTTCATTTGCTTTTATGATTGGGCTGAGTGTAGATTGATTAGGAGAATTGATGTTACAGTAAAAGTAAGCACAATTAAATGCTTTGAATTGATTTGTTCCCCAAAATCACCTGTTATTTTCTTAAATATTTTCATACATGTCAGAACCTTTATTGGGCTGATAGTGGTGATTTGGTGGCAATTGCTAGTGACACATCATTCTACATCCTCAAATACAATGTGAGTTTCCATTTTATATTATAACTTTTGGATTTGTAAATGTTTTTGTAGTTTAAATAATATCCATGCTCTACCTATAGAATTAAAGTTGATGATTACTATTACAGCGGGATGTAGTATCATCTTACTTAGACAGTGGAAGGCCTGTGGATGAGGAAGGTGTTGAGGATGCCTTTGAGCTTCTCCATGAAACAAATGAGCGTGTTAGGACTGGTTTGTGGGTTGGAGATTGTTTTATTTACAACAATTCCTCCTGGAGGCTTAATTATTGTGTTGGCGGAGAGGTATCTTTCATGTTCCTTTCTTGGTTCAAATGTTGTTTTTAACTAAATTAATAGCTTATTTGATTTGTATTTATGCTAATAAATGCTGTTCATTTAGGTAACGACGATGTATCATTTGGATCGCCCAATGTACTTGTTGGGTTATCTTGCTAGTCAAAGTCGGGTGTATTTAATAGACAAAGAATTCAAGTAGGCTTCTTTTGTGTGAAGCTCTGTGATTTCTTATCAGTAGCCTTTATTTACATATCATTTGTTGTAATGCAGTGTGATGGGGTACACTTTACTTCTAAGCTTAATTGAGTATAAAACTCTTGTTATGCGTGGAGACCTGGAAAGAGCTAATGAACTTTTACCTTCCATTCCTAAAGAGCATCACAATAGGTGACTACACCCTCTTTTGCTTTCAAATTATGTGATTATGGATGTTTACCCTGGTTATTTAAAGAATGGTTGTAGTTCAATTAGTGGCTTCTGTAATCACTCTGCACTGGTTTATCAATGCTGGATCTTTTGTTTGTTGTGAGATTTTTCCATGTAATATTTAGTATTTACTTTATCACTAAAGTTCCTTACTTTGATTTATTATTTCATGCACTTCACTAGGTTTTCTTATGATTTTAGATTGGATATACTTTACGCATTATTCTTTTTGTTGATAGTGTGGCTCGTTTCTTGGAATCCCGCGGCATGATAGAGAATGCATTGGAGGTGGCAACAGATCCTGATTATAAATTTGAGCTGGCTATACAGCTCGGAAGATTAGAGATTGCTCAGGTATGTTCAAGCCTAGGTTGCATGTTGGGAATTTAGCTGATCAATTGGAGATCTTCTGTTTAGCATTACTCTCAGTAATGAACCTTTGTTTTTGCTCCATCTATCACTATTCTGGCTGTAGGAAATTGCCACAGAAGTGGAGAGTGAGACGAAGTGGAAGCAGTTAGGAGAACTAGCTATGTCAACTGGAAAGGTATGCTATCATCTTTTTAAGTATTATTTGCCAATAACAATACATTTCAGTAAGTAGAAAATGGATTGTCTTTGTTGTTTTTGTGGACGTATTAGGAGTATGAGTTGGTCTATTTATCCTTGTAATTATTTATTTGTTTTTGAATCCTTCGTCCAGGATTTACTACTACTTTTCTGTTCATATTTGGATTGGATATGTAACTTGACCTCGTTGACTTACACACCATCCCTATATTCCAATTTCAATGAGCCGTCTTGGTCACATGTTTTATGATTCTCATGTTTTCAACTCTGTAATTTCAGTTTGACATGGCCGAGGAATGTATGAAGCGTGCAACAGACTTGAGTGGTCTATTGCTACTATATTCTTCACTGGGAGATGCTGAAGGGATATCCAGGCTAGCAGCTCTGGCAAAAGAGCAGGGGAAGAACAATGTTGCATTCCTTTGTTTGTTTATGTTGGGCAAATTGGAAGATTGCCTCCAGCTTTTGGTGGAAAGGTAATCATTCTTTCTTTGACTTTAATATGAAATACTGGTTAGCTTAATTACAGATACTTAACCATTTTTCTTGCAGCAATCGGATACCTGAGGCTGCATTGATGGCACGGTCTTATCTTCCTAACAAAGTTTCAGAGATTGTGGCAATTTGGAGAAAAGACCTGAGCAAGGTATCTTATGATTCCAGGGTGTTTATTGTATCTGGTTATGTGATTCTTTTCATTATTGTGTACTTCTTTCAAAGTACAACACTTTGATATTTATTGGCTGATCTAAACTAGTTAGCACTGAAACGGAAACAAACGCCGGGAACATCATTTCTGAAAAAATAGGCTAGGAAATTGGGAGGAACATGTTGAGTTTCGGTTTCCAACACCGAAACGAAACATGGAAATGCCCGTGTCTAGGAGTTTCCGTGCTTTATGACTACGATTATAATAAGTTATTTTTAAAAAATTATTTTTATGTATACTGTATTTTTTTTATATTTTAAGAGGGGGCATATCTTGTTATTTTTTTCTTAAATTGATGATATTTTACAGGTTAACTCTAAGGCTGCAGAATCTTTGGCCGATCCTGATGAGTATCCAAACATGTTCGACGACTGGCAAGTTGCTCTGTCTGTTGAATCTAAAGAAGCTGAGTCAAGGTAAGTGGGGACTTTATTGGTTTCATTTTCATTTGTATAGTCAACAAAATTAATTTTGGTGGGTTGGAGGAATGAGCAAATAACTTAAACTACTTGTTGACAGTGTTTGATTCTGTACATTCCAACTAAAGAATGGCAGTAGATCATTGGATTAAGATATTTGTTATCCACAATCACCTTGCTAATTTCTCCCTCAAAATTGTTCTTTAGGGCTGTACATGCACCTGCAGAGGAATATGTAAACCATGTTGGTATTCCGCGCATGACCCTCGTGGAGGCTTTCAGAAACATGCACGTGGATGAACCTCTTGAAAATGGAGTGTATGATCATGAGGTACAAGTGGCTATAGATTTCTGAATTTTTTGTATGCTACAAATGCTGAGTAAGAATCTGTCTGCTTGCCAGTTCCGTAACAGACATTCTGGCTGGATATTTTATTTTATTTAGTGTTGAGGATAATCTATGATGTGGTATGAGCTCACGAGCATTCAATTTTTTCGTAATGTTTCTTCTACTGTCACAGAATTATTGGCTTGAGTACTACTGATATGAAATTCTGCATTAGTTATTTGCTTATTTTTCATGGAAATTTTCTTTACCGACACAGGCTGAAGAACAAAATGGAGAAGAGCAAATAACAGAGGATCATAACGGAGAAGAAGGGAGCCAGGAAGAGGCTGTAGTAGTGGATGCTGATTCCACAGACGGTGCTGTGCTTGTCAATGGAAATGAGGCAGAGGAAGAGTGGGGTACGAATCATGAAGGAACCCCGTCAGACTAAAAGCATTTGGTTGGGTCGGTGTGAAAATCCAAATTTTGTCTCTGGTGATTAATTGATTCTAAAGTGCCATTTCCAAACTAATTGGTCCATGCTCAAACTTCAAAAAAGTTGAATTCTATTTATCTGTCTCAATTAAACATATTAGAATTTTTCATCTATGGTCGTTTGATTGCCTTTTTTGCTTTGATGTTGGTTACGTTCACATCATTATAGTCCACTTGGTTCATTGTAATCTAATTTTAACTTACTGTTGACAGAGCTCACACCGCATCATTAGGCCCTCTCCAAGACAATTGGTTCCAGCTGTAATATTCGTATACTTGAGGTGAGAAAAAGCTTCCCATATGATGGCTGAATTGAGCATCAGATGCATGCGATTCTGGGTAGCTGGATAATAAAGGGGAAATGCAACAAGAAATGAGTTATTTGAAAAGAGAATAGGACTTGTGACCGTATTGTTGAAATTTTGTATACAATAGTTATTACTTTCAATGATTACGCCATGATGCATTCAGACTCTCTCGTTCCTGAGTTGTTTTTTTTTATTGTAAAGTTAAGCGTAAGTGTCCACATTGATTCTGGGTGAGCACGTGGAATAGGGTTGACAGTGATTTTTTTGTTTCATATTCGTTGTAGACTTAAACGTAGAAGGCACTTGCCAAACAGTGGTTTTGAAGTGTTCATTTACATTTTTTTTCCGTGTGGATTGAAAGCTGTTATATGGGTGGTCAATTGTCTGTTTCCAGGATGGTGTGGCTATGGAGTAGCGCCTTCAGTTTGCCATGGATTAAAAAGTAGAAAAAAAGTCTATAGTTTCTCTTACACTTCGTTGTTGACTTAGCATATACTTTCAGGCTTTTATATCCACAGAATTTGTTGTGCCATTTTGAATGTAGAAAGTTAAATTAGCGATGGTGCTAGTTTTTTTTCTTTGTAATTGAAATCTAATAATTTTATTTATCCTCGACTTAGTTTTCATCCTAGTTTATTAAAAAATTTCAAGTTTTATTTCCTTTTTTAAAACTTCGTGTTGGATAATACTATGTTCAGTTGTGCACTCTTTTTACGTAGAAAAGTCAGTTTAAACTCACTATTTTTGTTTTTATTTTGATAACTGTGTTTGCTATTAACTGCCAATACTGGATATGGAGATTCCTCTACTTCAAATCTTAATAAGTGGGGTAGAGAATTCCATTTTCTCATTTTCTGTAAGCAGAAGTTGAGGGCATTCATTCTTTTCCTATTCCTTTCCTCTCATTACCCCTAAAGATGTATTTTTTAGTTAATCAGTAAGAAATTTTATAGCCGTAAAACGTCTATGCATCAATATTTACCTGATATTCCATCCAGTGAATTTTAGGACAGTAATATCCAATTAAAAACACGTTATCCATAAATCTGTAATAACTAATATCTTACTCATACAATAACAAATGCATGAAACTGCCATCCTAATTAGAATTTTCAATTCCAATTTGAAATCAAAAGTATTGGTTGTAAACTAAATTTAATTTACACAACTCTTTAGTTCAATAAAAATTCACAATCCGTTACAAATAATGAAATAAATAGTTCACATGTCCCCAAATAGCGAGGGGCACGCAGCCAAAAGGCAAAACCCAATCATTTATCCTCAAGGACGCGTGTCGCCTTGAAACAGAGGTTGTACAAAGTTTCCATTAAACTAGAGGTTCCCGTCATTATTAGCACGCCGAGTCCACGTGCCTTTCATTGAGGCTTGAGCTTAGAAAAAGAGCATCAAAGGAAAAATCCCCTCCTTAATCCAAATTGAGTTTCCCTATTTCAACCATGTCCCAAACTGTTTGAATTTAATATTCTTAAATCATTTCATTAAAGTCCCTTCCTGTCTCTTGGATCTCTTTCTCCATTCTCTCATCTCTCTAGGGTTTTGTATTTATTCTGCCTTTAGTTTCAATGTAAGTTCCAAATTGATTATCACTCTTGCATCTTATTCTTCACGTTTGTGTTGATTATCTCTTTGTTTTTGAAGTTTTTGTTTAAATTTGTCCTTTTCATCATTTTGTTTGTTTAGGAGTTCTGACTTGTGAGCTGCTTTGCATAGATTGCGTTTATTTGCTCTGCTTAGGGTTTAGTTGCTTCAGCCCTCTATTGACTGCCAGGAAAGTCACATTGTCAGGGTTTATTGCGTTTCTCTCTTTTTCTTGTTTTGGATAGCTAGAAACTCGATGGAATAGTGTTTCAGTTTTTGTTTGGTACTAATTACCTTAAATTTTCTTCGATTCATATGAATTTCCTGGCTATCCCACTTCTTTTATGAATTTTATTACATTCTGTTGCTTTTGGGGTACCTGCTGGCTATATTTTGCACTTACAGTGTACTTATATACGGTGTTCGCTGCTAATCTTTCCCTTTTTCCCATCTTCTTTCGTTAAAGTAATGATTAGCCGTATTTTGTTGCAGCCTTTGTGCTGCAGCTCGCTTCTTTCTCTTGTAGTATGGCTATATTATCACTCAATGACCTCTTCACTTTTAAACGAGTGTGATTGTAGCATTGGCTACAGTTGAAGAGTCTGTCAGTAAACAATGCTTACATATAGCACATTCTTATTTCCAACTCTATCCCCTCTGTTTATTATGTGCTTTATGTATTTGTTTGACTGTTTATGGCTTACAAGGACATTGAATGCTTCTGTAGCGTACTGTGTCAGTGGTGTATTATTTTTAGGTTTGGAGATATTATATGAACCTGAAGAGCTTGTTAGTGCTAGATATCTTTTTGTTATCATGTAATATGATCATCAGCTGTAACTTAGCTGCAATTCTTCTGCATATGTCAGAATGTAAATATTAGCTATCACAGTCAGGGCCAAAATTACTTAATTTTCACTTGCTTCTTATTTTGTGAGTGTTGGGCTTGATAACAGAGTGAGCCTATAATTAGAGTTGATTCCATTTACCATAAAACCAACCAATTTTTGTTGTGGCCCATTCTACACCACTTATGTTACACTGCAATCAATTCTTGTTTATTTCCGACGTGGAATTCTCCACACATCTCCAACAGGGATAAATATCCTGAGAAGTACTCTTTGTGTTCGTAAATTTGTTTTTCATCATCAAATGTGCCTGATGTACATTATTATTACTCTCCAGCTTTACGCACGTGCATTCCTTGAAATATTAGAAGCATGGCTTCAAAGCCAGTTTGTTAGAAGTTGGATACGTCTTTGAGAGATAGTCTTAATAGTTTGAATATTTTTATTGACCAATAAAGGTGCATTTGACTACATTTTGTCCTTTTAGTTCTCTGATTTTCGAGAATATACTCGACTTCATCTTGTTTTGTTGGTTTGTGAAAATACAAAGTCTTATAAATATGTATTTGTAGAGTTTGTGCATTTGATTTTACTCAAGTTTGAAGCTTAATAGCTTATTTCAATTAAATAATTAATACACACAAACATATAGATGGAAAATATTTTGTAAAATGTGTAGAATACCAGATGTTTTGTGAATTTATTCTAGAAATCATGTTGAATCTATTGATGAAGGAACGTTGTCTTGTTATTCTGTCTGCATTATGTGATCTTAATGACATAGAATGGCTGTTTTGTATTTGTGTGATGAAAAAAGTTCACATTTCATTTATTTGGATGTGCAGATATCATATTCCACCATCTAGTTGGGACAAATCTCAAGAGTAAATTCTTCATCTACGGCTTAGTTGAACAATGGGGGATGCCGAGAATACACTCCCACCTTCAAAGAAGAGGGCTGCCGGAAGAGAGATCACAAAAGACAATCCCGGTCTTGATGACGAAGCAGATTCTTCAGAGGAGACTGGAACTTTCAAGAAGGCCAGCGATGACGTGCTAGCAACTAGGCGAATCGTCAAAGTTCGTCGCAACCAATCCTCAACTGCCCCGTCATCCAATCCTTTTGCTGGCATTCGCCTGACTGCCCCTACCGAACCAACTCTTGCCACTGAGAAAGCACCACAAGACAAGAAAACCAATTCCGGCGAAGAAGCTGAAAAGAGTAAAGACAAGACTGATAAACCGGAAAAAGCCAAGATTGAAGAGCCAGAACCTGAAAATGAGGTCAAGGAGGTAAATGATGATAAACAGAACAATAATTTAGAATCCGAGGCAGCCGAATCCAATGCAGTTGATGAAAAAACCGCAGATGGTGAAGTTGGCGAGGTCGAAAAAGTAACAGAAAACGAAAAGGTAGAAATCGAAAGTGAAGAAGTAGATCCTAGCGCTGAGAGCAGCCGTTTAAGTTCTTTCCAACAGCTATCAAGCACCCAAAACGCTTTCACCGGACTCGCCGGAACCGGCTTTTCCACTGCCACCTTCTCATTCGGCTCGACTAACAGATCTGCAGCGGTAACAACCACCGGTTCTCTTTTCGGTCTTCCCACTAATGGCAGTTCCGCGATTTTCAACGCAACAGGTCCATCCATCGTCTCAAAGAGCGAAACAACTGTATTCCCGTCAATGGAAGAAGTTCCAGTTGAGACGGGGGAAGAAAATGAGGAAGTGGTTTTCGCAGCTGGTTCCGTGCTGTTCGAGTACATTAACGGGGCTTGGAAGGAGCGCGGGAAGGGGGAGCTCAAAGTGAACGTGTCGACCAGTGGGCCCGGAAGGGCCAGGCTTCTGATGAGGTCGAAGGGTAATTACAGGTTAATTCTGAATGCGAGTCTCTTCCCGGACATGAAGCTCGCGAATATGGAGAAGAGGGGAATTACTTTTGCTTGCATTAACAGTGCTGGTGAAAGCAAAGATGGGCTGTCGACATTGGCGCTCAAATTCAAGGATGGTAATTTAGTGGAAGAGTTTCGAGCAGCTGTCACTGCACATAAAGATAAAACTACTACAACTGTGGCTTTGGAAACTCCAGAGAATTCGCCCAACGAGACTCGGGAGTGAGAAATTGAACTGAATGATGGGTTTGATAGAATCCCTTTTTTTGTTGTTTAAATTCAGTGTAGACCTGAGGGAAATGTATTAATTTTATTTTGAGAGACTCGGAATGTTGGATACTTTTGTCTGTCATTCCCTTTTATAACTAGGGATATATTATATATCAAATCGCTTATGTTGCATGGTATTGTTATATACGAGCTGAATATATGTCTAGTATGCTGAATTCCTTGTGCTTTGCAGTGACAATGTGATTGGTGAAGGCGATTTGCAGCTGATGTTCATGCTTGTGATAAGAGTAAATCAGATAAGAACATTTATCTAAATTGTTGTTATTTGAATTTCAGGATTTAATTTCAGCATTAGGATAAATTAACATGTTCGTTTGGAAATTTCCTGAAAGCTAATCACAGGTTTCTTCTCTCTATCGGAACTATAGGTTTGTTATATAGTACCTCTTTTTTTTATTATCAATCAGAAAAATCAGGCAAAATCGAGAATGAAATTCTTGTTGTACTTGTCATATCGTGAATTTGTAATTGCATCCAATCTTATATATTTAATTCTGAACCGAACGTGTAAAATTACACCGAGTTTGAGTTCAACTAGAGTTAGTCCAAAAACATAAATAGATATAGGTTACATAAAATTCGATTTAGTTTGACATAGTTTAATTATGGCGGGTTCCCCGGTCCGGGTCCATTTTCATCTATTATCTATGCGAGTATATGACAACTAGCTTTCTGATTTTCCTATTGTTGGATATATGCTGGGTGGATACTTAGACCTCCTTATTAACCATGTAATGAAATAAATGTTTAAGCATCTACCAAAGATCAAATCCCAACAATGTGTATGAAGTAATTTTAAATCTTGGTGATTGGAGATTTGTTTAGATGTGAATATAACTTAAGGACGTCAACTATAGCCGAGACCTATTAGGACTACTATCTCGTGGTGCAAATAAAAAAAAATTATGTAACGAAATAAATAAGTTATTGATACTTAAATTATTATTTGTCAATTTGCATGGATAGTGATAATATATTAATATACAAACCAAATTTTATTGGGTATCTATCATCTCTTATATTTAATTTAAAATTTTCAAATTCAAACGTAGATATTAAAATCTGTTGATTTTTTCGAATCGATGCTTTGAAATATTTTATTTTTCTTAATTTTATCTTTAAAATAACTTGCATTTCAATTTTTTTTTAAAAAAATTATGTATGTATCGCATTATTGTACATTGTATAATAGTGGTATTATATCTGTTTTTTATTGCCTTTTTTACGAAGGCATTATACATTGTATAAGAGTGGTATACATGGTATAATGTATTTTAAAAAGACTATATGAAATACATTATAACACTCTTATATCATGTATAATGCCTTTATGAAAAATCAATAAAAAAACGTGAATTATACCACTATTAGTTTAAGATTTCGATAAAATTTTTTTACTGGAATGAGTTCTATTGTAAACATAAAGGTAAGATATACTATATAAATACATTATATTACTATATACCATGTATAAAAACCTTCATACCAAGTTTAAGATCTTCATGTCATGATTTTTATAGATAATATACATACATTATACAACTATTAAACTATGTATAACGTATTCATGAAAATTTAGTAAAAAAGAACATTATATCACTATGATACCATGTATAACCTTGCGAAACATTATTTTTTTGGAAAAATCGCTGTGTATTTTATTTTAAAGAGAAAATTAAAACGAACAACATATTTCAACGATTCGAAAAAATCAACGATTTGTAAGATGAAAATTTGAAGTTGTAAAATTCAAATTAAATAAGTGATCGAATGTAGTTATAAGAGTTGACAAAGTCAACATAAAAAATGAGTAAAAGGAAAAATATTTCTCCTTTTCAAAAATGAAAAAAAAAAAGATTTTTCCTTTTGAATTATATAAAATTAAAGTTTTTCAGAAACTAAATTTATGACAAAAAAAATTAAATAAAAGCCAAATTTTATTTGCAATGTTATACCCATGATTCAACTATTTGAATGCTTATATTTATACTTTATAGTTTTATGTTAACTATCTAAGTATATAAGATGACATCAAAACAATTCGAAATCAAAAACAATTCTCAACTATTATTCACCAAATGCATACATTATTATATTAATTCCATGAGCACAGTTTCTTTCCCCTGTGTATAGGATTAGTGAGTGCTAGCAACTACTTATAATCATTTTTACACGAAGCAGAGCAAGTATCAACACATTTGCCCCCTGCTTTCATCTTAGCAAAAGTAATTAGATGTACTTAATCAAATTGAAATGCATTTATTCAATTTAACTTTATAAGTGTGCAAGCCTTATAAATAATAAACTGAACTTAACTGAATTTTACTTATTTCTGTATAAGCTTATATATATGCACTGAATCTAAGTACTGAACTCTAAATTTAATTGGATTAATTATAATTTGAAAAGAACATCGCGTGAGAGGCATAATTTCTTGCCCTTCACCAAAATCAAGAATAAATTCAATATATATATATATATATATATATATATATATATATATATATATATATATATATATATATATATATATATATATATATAT
>CATIWQ010532083.1:0-11055 GCA_949673415.1 Euphorbia schlechtendalii
CAGATTCTTGGAATGAGGATCAAGAGAGACATGAAGTCAGGGACTCTGATGCTATCACAGGCTGAGTACATCAAAAAGGTACTAGCCAGATTCAACATGCAAGATGCTAAACCAGTGAGCACACCTTTAGGTGTTCATTTCAGACGTTCCAAAGAACAGTCACCAAAGACGAAGGAGGAACGTGCACATATGGCAAAAGTTCCTTAAGCCTCAGCAATTTTGAATCTGATGTATGCCATTGTTTGTAAAAGACCAGATATTGCTCAAGCAGTGGCAGTAGTTAGTCGATACATGAATAATCCGGGGAAAGTACATTGGGAAGTAGTCAAATGGATCCTCAGATATCTACGAAGTAGCACAGATAAAGCACTATGTTTTCAAGGTGGAGATACGAAGTTGAATGGCTATGTGGATGCTAACTTAGCCGGAAATGTTGACGTTAGAAAAAGCACTACAGGATATATTTATACTCTTGGAGGTACTGCAGTGAGCTGGGTTTCTCAACTATAGAAGATAGTTGCTCTCTCTACAACGGAAGAAGAATATGTTGCTGTTACAGAAGCTAGTAAGGAGATGGTTTGGTTGCAAAGTTTCTTGGAAGAACTAGGCAAGAAATAAGAAAATAGTGTTTTGTATTGTGACAGTTTAAGCATTATTCATCTAGCAAAGAATCCATCATTTCATGCTAGAACAAAGCATATACAGCTACGATATCATTTTATACAATCACTTTTGGAATATGGGATTTTGAAACTTGAAAATATCAGTGGAGCTCAAAATCCAGTGGATATATTGACAAAGTAGTGACGATTGAAAAATTGAAGCTGTGTTTAGCTTCAGTGGGCCTGCAATAAATGCAAATCGAAGGAAGAGATGTAGTAGATTTTATGGTGTGAAGACAAATTGAAATCAGTCTTCAAGTGGGAGATTGTTAAAAAAAGTCAATAAAAAGCAGAAGGGACCCAATTGCTAAATTGTCAACAAGTCCAAAATGGAGGCAGACAATTGAAGGAAAGCAAACTGCAAATGGAAATGCAATCTGCATTGGAAAAAATTGCTACGGCACAATAAATAGGGTGGCATTTCTTCTTTGTCTTTTCTCCTGAATTTCACTATAAATAGGATGCAATTGCAAGAGGAAAAATCATCAAGTGAAATCACAAAAACTAGAGAGTTTTAAGTAAAGGGGGAGCTCAAGAAATTAGTAAAGAGAAAGGTCAAAAGCGGGTCTAGCAAAAAACTTAAGTTTAGTAATTTTTGCGCTTTTAATTACATCTATTAAGGGTTTTTTTAAGAGAATTTCTCTAAAAATTGTCGGGGATAATTGGACGTGAGGGGAGTTTTTGTAAGCACTGTGTAACTTTTTTCCATAAATAAAGTCTGCGGCAGCTCCGGAGAGGTAGGTGAAATTGGCTGAACTCTGTTATCAAATATTTTATTATTTTTCCGCTGTTAATTTTTCGCATACCCGTCAATCTGGTAGTACGAGAATTATGGCGTTCGTTCCCAACATTTTGGATATTGTGTTATTGCTAGTTTGTTCTTTTGGTTACTCTATTCAGTGTTTTAAAAGGCGCTAGGCGCTAATCGAGCAGCTAGAGCCTCCGGGGGCCTAGGCGGGGATTAATCGAGACCTAGGCGGGGACTAGGCGGATTAGTTTTTTAAAATATATAATATTTATTAATGAATTAAAATAATAAATTTAGCTAACATATAAAATTTTTATGTAATAATATTAAAAATTCATAATTCTAGGCTTTAGCAATAATTTTTTAGGTTTTGACGACATTTTCTAGGCTTTGGCAACACTTTTTCCTATCTTTGGCGACACTTTTCTAAGTTTTGGCGACTCTTTCCTCCTTGACCGCCTGATTATATAAAATCGGGGCGGTGTTCCAAAAATCCCCGCCTAAGCGGCCACCTTGACCGCCTTTTAAAACAGTGCCTCTATTACACACGTTATCCTTTCCATCCATTTATGTTACTTAATGAATCTTTTGATTAACGGAGTTACAATTTACACGCCACGCAAGATTCATGTGGCTAAGAATTGATTAGATGGGCTATACTTGGATTCAAATTGAAAAAGAAACTAATTTAAATTATTGGAAAATATTCTGAACCTCTTCTCCTTCACTATATTTCCTTTTGATATTATAGTAATGGAATGAAGATTAAGTAATCATCAAGAGATTGAAATATACAACTTTCGCATTGCTCGGTGTTTTATAAAGATCTCAATAATGAACCATCAACAATGGATCTGAATTCTAACTGAAATCCTTAAACTGGAAAATCTAGAAAAAATGGAATAAAATTCCTGAATTACAGGAACAAAAGAAGAATAAAATAAAATGAAATAATTTGTGACAAAGATAAATTAATAATAGATAGAAGCATTTCTCCACGTTTGGGATTTTTAGTTTCGATTTGAAAAAGAAATAGAGTGTAAGAGAAGATGCTAAGAATCTTTTTTTCCAATTATTTCTCATTTTAATCCTTAATTGGAAAAATTTTACATGAAACCGAGTATTATAAAATGCCTTGTTCCATTATAAGAAATTTGTCTTACTAACTGAAAATTGAAACATATGTAACTGGAGCATGGTATCCTAAAATACTCAGCTTCATGGACAAAAAGTGCCTTAATTAAGTTAATGTCATTTTCAATTTAAATCCACATAGGTCCATGCAATAATTGTTTATCATGTGGATCCTACCTAACATAAAAAAAAATTGTGATTTCGTTAAGTAGACGACTATTTGGATAACGAAATTAATACAATAAAGGATAACATGTAACACAAGACCTTGAAAGATGGTTAGGCTGCCTGCAACTAAGTTTGTGCCTATTTATAAGGCTCTCAACATTCAACTAAAAGTAAACCTGTTTTTTAAGTGAGCTGGACCGTATTTCATCAGGCTTTTCATTAAAATCATTAACCCAACTCAGTCCACTCTTTAAAACTACGGGTTTGGTATTCATTAAAATCATTAACCCAGCTCAGGCCGGATTTGGTTATTTATTCAAATCCTAAACCTAGACTATCAAACTTCGGGTTTGGGTTCAGGCAGTACTTATTTGAAAAATGAATAACCAAACTCAATCTATGAGAACGGGTTCAGGCCAGGCCCAGCAGGTAACCCGGCCTGCAAAAAGTTCTAACTGAATTTAGATTCTTATTCTCACCTTCCTTGTGAAAAAAATTTAGAGCTACAGAAATCAATATGAAAAGAAACTTAATTTTCACTGAAATAAGAGAAGTGAATTCAAAGGTTTAGATGCATCTTCATCTTTCTCAAATGAAGTCCAATTTTCTATAGATGTCCTTTGCCGTCCTCTCTTTTCACCACTCATAATGTTATTAATGGTTTCATCACTTTCTTCAACTTGCAGCAGCTTCTCGCTGTTACATACAATACAACTAAAGCGAGGGATCACCTGTGTTTATGAGTTGAGCTCTCATGTTTTCATCAAATGATTATAGCCTTTGCTTTCTGGTTTGAACATAAGGTCACCTAATTTGACACTTGGAGGCATGTAGTAGCATTAATGTTTTCATTACGTAGTAGAGTTTGTTATATAGCCAAGAGTTTGAAGAGACGCCTCTTTTTTATCCATTTCTTATTTCATCTTCCTAGAATTTGATAAAAGAATCATAGGATAAATCAGGTTGCTTTTCTTGTAAGCAGAGGCACATCAGAAACAACTTAAAACACTTTCAAGAGACAATTCCAATTCAATAATCCATAAAATATGATGAAATGTAATCCCAGAAGACAAGTCGATGTCTATTCTCTTTCCGGTTGAAGCAAAAAGGCATTCTGGAAATACGCATTCTGGGGACAGAGCAAGAAATGCTTGATTTGGCGAAGCCAGGGCTACTCTGTAATTGTAATTTCGGATATGTAGCCCTTGACGAAAAAACTTGTCGAGATTAAATCTAACAGGAATGATTATGTAAACATTAAGAAATTTCATTCAGGGTTAGATTATCCAATACTTGAGTGAACTAAATAATGAAATCAATGAACAAGGGCATATTAAAAAATTGGAAAAACAGAGGCCAAATTGGTTTTTTTCCCATTTTTATCATGCAATTTCTTGTCTTGAAATGAAAACAGAAGGTACTGTAAAGAAAAGTGAAAGGATCGGAAAATGTTTTTAGACAATAATGACTTTCCAAAGAAATTGAATACGAACCTAGCTTGACCTCAATGACTATTGGAATTTATTACACTATTTATTCAGAATATCTCAGTGTTAACATTTGCATATAATTCTTACAAGTGATCATCTCTGCCGGAAATAGTAAAGAATCAATAGAAGAATAAAATAAACAAAAAACTGAATACGGTATGATGCCCGGAAATTCTGAAGTTTACAAAATTTTGCATTATTATAAACTCATCAAGATTAGTGTTGCCGATAATTACCTGCCTTCGAGATTTATCCTCCCACACAGACGCCAATAAGCCCCTTTATGAAAAAGAGATTTCTCAAATACCCATATGTCTCGGACAAGGACCTGCAAGTATTGTAGGCAGCAAACAAGCTGAAGGCATAGAATAAAGTTTTCAAGAAGTAATGAACTTCGAAAATCAAACGGTAAATAAATAGAATTTTGCATCATAAACAGTAGAATAATGTAACATATTCAAAGACTGATTCATAATTCACATCTTTTCTGGGTACATACGTAAAAGCTGCATTGCGACCATAGTAGTCTAAGGCGCGACTAGGCTGGTTTTAGGCTAATTTTTGCACCTAGGCGATCAAAAAGCCCGGCGCGGCCTTGCGCCTTGAGTGCGCCTCAGCGCCTTGACTAGTATGATTGCGACAGCCAAAGTTTGGGAATTTGGAATTTTGTACAGCTTCCAGAGACACGGGAGCGCCATTGGTTCATCACACCATTAAAGAACAGGATGATACAGTCACACAACACAACTATAGGACGCTACTAAAGGCTAAATAACATAAATTAGCATACCTCCTTCATTTTATCTCCAGCAACAACAGCGCCTGTAGCGTCATACGCTTCGAACTTCTGCAACGGATAATCAAAAGCACAGGTCAGCACAGCAGAAAGTCAACAGATTAACAAACAACAGCATGTACATTGACATTAAGTTGCTTCAAACTAACGGCTCAACTTTCAATTCGGCACATGATTAACCTTTTTATCACGTAATTACTTGTAATAAATTGGGTAAGGCAGGCTAAATTTGAGCTGCATTACCCCAAAGTCAATAAATTTTCCTAGGCAACAAATTTTGGCACGTAACATGTTGTCGTACCTGCTTTGTAAGAAGCTCAAGTGTTAGTTGTACGAAAGCCTTTTTAAGGTCATTCTTATCAACAGCAATCTGTAATTATACACAGAAAGGGAATTGAGTGAATTAGAGAAAAGAAAAGAAGAGCTGCTGTTTGAAATTAAGGATATCAAAACTATATAATTCTACTTTACACAGTATTCATATCTTTTTACATAAAATTATGCAGAATCTGTATGGAGTCAAGAAGATATAAAAGTGAATACTTGCCATTCGAGCTCGCAAAGTTCGTATCTTAACCACAGGTTCGATCATTTCCCAGTAAACTGCACTCCACTGCGACTCTCTTTGTTTAATTTCGTTCTTAAGTTCCTGTACGTGACATACAATTACTGGACTGGACATATAATTTCCACATTTAACAAGACAAGATTGTCGAATACTGAAAGCCAAAACAAGAGAAGGGATTATTGACTTCAAGAAAAGAAGATACAAGATAGCAGGTAAACAAACAAGAACTTACTGAGTACATTTTCTCTGTAACTGCTTTCCTCAAGGACTTTTTGTCACCAATTGCTATCTGAGTACTTATCTAAAAAATGCAGGAAAGAAAAAAGAAAATACAAGCACTTAGTTTGAATTCAGGTGAACATAACACCATGAATTATTAAAAAATTTGAGAAAAAAAAACCTTCTGATACAAATCAACGGCCTCTCTGTAGAATTCATTCTTTGTGTACCCAGACTTTCGTAACTTAGCAATTGTGTAAGCATTTTTCATCTGCAGATAGAAACAAAATGTGATATAGAAAAATACCAAATATTCACTAATAAGAGCATTGAACATGAGTCCATGACACATCAGCCAGTGCTTCATGTGAAAGAGGTGCAATTCTAAGTATATAAAAAAATTTTATTACATTGTCAGAAAAAGGAAAACAAAGAGGAGGTTTGGAGGGAAGTATCAGTTGCAATACCATACCATATTAAATTTTCCAATAAAAGTAATGCGTGCTTGGGAGTTTGGACTTTCTTCTATTTTTTTCAAAAAAAAGTCCAAATACATAAGTTGAATGAAGCATAATAATTAAGGCAGAAGGCAAGAATGTTACCTCTACAAGGATATCTTCTTTTGTTCTCCTCCAACCACTTTTAGTGAACCACCTAATGTTAAAGAACATACACAAAAATTTGATGGCTGAAAAACACAAAACTGAGGCTCACAGGCTTCAAAGGGGATTAAATGTTCAAGAAAGTGTTTTAAATGCATTTGAACCAAAGAAAATAGGCTTAGGCTAATATTCAGACGAGCCAAACTTTTCTGTGAATAAAAGGCCAATGTACAGGAAATGCCAGTCAATATGAAAAACAGTATTAGTCCATAACATATAAAGCATTTTATCCTCTTGAACAATATAAAGTAAAAATATATAATTTCATTCACAAAATATGAAGTAGTTTATACACCTAATGGGATTCAGTGAGAACTGTTGCATAAGTTCAAACGCTATAGGAACTCAGAGCAGTTGTAATAAACAACAGAATCTCACAGAGAATAAAGCAAGGAACAAAAGAGTTATGGAAGATCTGTAAATCAATAGATAAAATGCAACCAGACAGAAAATGAAAGAACAATGGATAAACCCAAACAGGAAGAAGAATGGTAAAATCAGTAGATAGGGACCCACTGTCCAAGCTAAAAGCCTAAAACACCGAAGTCATTCATGAACAATATTTTCATTGCTTTCTAAAATGCCAGCTACTACAGTGCTAAAAACCAACTGTTCCCTTTCCCCATTGCATAACTTAATCCAGCTCTTATTCGAGAACATCTCCTCCTATATATTCTCCTAGTTGACCTACCAACCCTGGGCTTAAAGGAAGATGGCCTATAGCAGTCCATTAGCAGTAATCAGATTAAACCCCTAAAGCTACTTCCCTTCTTCAATAAGTATAAAATTACTGTATCCTAGTATCTGTCACAATTAAGCTGCTGAAGCTTGAGGTAATTAACCTTCTGCCAAAAATTAAAAACTTCCTAAGGTGATAGACTAATATGTAATTTAACAAAAACCACAATTGCGCAATGCTTCTAGGAGCACATTTCGAGAATTATCATAGTTAGAAAAAAAAATAAGTTAAAGATAAAATCCTGCTAAATAACTATTTCAGTATTCTCAATGTGAAGTATCTGATTCCATTGGGACTCCAACCTTGGACCTCCCAACGGATATATGCCTTTACCACCAGGATAGAGCTTAATAGGCTCAGGGAGTCAGGGTAAAGAATATGAATTACTAACCTTTTCCAAAATGGAATTTTTCCACGAGGTGCATAAGGTTCATAAATGAATCCAGGACTAGTCAAAGAAATTCTAAGAGCCCCCTACAAAAATAGGTACATTTATGGTTACTGTAATTAATTTTATCAACTTATATTACAGCAACGAACAAAATCACATTTCAGGCGGAAAATTGAACTGCACCCTTCGTTCATTCTGCCAATACAGCTAATTGATTAATTAGACGAGGCTTAAATAAATCAAATGTCACTGTCATTCCATACGGAGATGCATGAGAGATAAGTAAATAACATATAAATCAAACCCTGCAAAATGTTACACAACACATGCAATTGCACTTTGCAGCATACAGAAGATTTTTTTTTTTTTTTTTTTTGTCTAACTTATGCCTGCATTATTGTGGTTATAAATCCATTGATGGTATTCACAATTTGGTTCTTCTGCAGAAGTAACACTTGTCAATTTTACTATTGCAAAATAGATATTTCATGGCATGAACACTCTATAAAATAAAAAAAATGATCACTCAAGTTCAGTTTTAAAACACAATAACTTATTATCTTAATAGAAAAATTAGGAAAGATTAATTTTTCAGAATAGAGGAGTACATGAAGAGTACCAGCACAAGAAAAGGTGTAAAAGAAACCAAGATAAAACAACAATCTTTGTTGAGTTACTTGAGTAAAGCTAAATCACGTAGAACTATAACAATTTTTGTGACAATAACCATGCATGAAGTTGAAGCAAAGAGACGAAATACCATTTGCCGTGCTTGTGGAGGAGCCCTTACTTTTGTGGAGAGGAACCTTTTGTCATTCGACAAAAATGACAACTGCAAGGCCTGAAAAAAAACACGATTCCTCTCATTAGTTTCTCAGAAAGAGTCACATGCATTAAAATCATGCATCACATGCTTCTCAATCTATTGCAGACCCAAACACAATTTTATGCTCAAAGGATCAAAGACGAGCTTACCGTCAAAGACTGAAGGGTCATTGCATTTCCATGAATCCAAGGGAATACAGCATTATGGGCACTATGAGGGCATAAAGATGTTCTCCCGACGCTGAGTTCAAGACCTAATCACACAGGAAACTACGCAAATAACGGATCTTCCATTACAAATTAGCTAATGTCAAAGCAAATCTATAAGCATCGGTGCCAAAACAAACACTTTACCATTTGAAATTTTACCATGGTAGCTTCTTGAGGTCTGAAACCTGAAGACACGGAAGTATATAATTGTAAAAATACCTCCAAAGCACAACCAACCGATCCCAATTTCAAAACTATAGAAATATGATTCGATATATCGTAGAAAGAGAAAAAAATATCAATGAAACTTCCAAATTTCATCTTCAGGGATTTACCAGTTACCAAAACCAATATCAATCAGAAAACTGAACCTAGCAGAGTAGGAAATAAAATTAACACTCACAGATACAAAGAATATCCTGTCTCAAGCTTCGAAGCAACATAACTAAGTGATTGTAGTCTTCTGAAAAGAGCCATCGATCATAGATTCTTCAAATCAAGGGTTTTGAAATAGTTGAAGGGTTTAAGGGGGAAATATAGTAACTTCTGTACTATTCAGTAAACTCATGGGCTTGGGTGTAAATTTCAAAAGGTTGGCCTTTTATTTTGACTTGCTGATATGGTTTTTCTAAGTTTATATTGAAAACAATGGAAAACTGCTGAAATCAATAATTCAGTTCATGAAAATATTATACCGTGAAAAAGATTATGAATTTAAATAAAACATTGAGGTTGGTAACATCTCATACCGTGAATAAACCATCAACCTAACAATGGCCTGAATTCAGTCAATTTAGCAGCACTATCTTCGTTTTCCTTGATTAACAATAGATTTAGATTATTTTCCCAATTCTTTAAGGGGTGTTTAGGGGATTCAGCATAAAGAAGTATTATATTTACAAATTTAGCTCACTTAGTTTATATTCTTGTCCGTATGTTTTTAAGTTTGCAAATTCTCATATTTACGTTTTATATATCCACCACCAATCTTCAAATTATCGTTCCTTTCTTCTGAATTTTTTATCAAATTAAAATATATTCTCTCTGCAATTACTCTTCATCTCAATTTTTGTTCGATTATCATTTTACCGAAACCATGATTCAGTCATCCACGATCAATTTTGTTTTTATTTTTTCGATTTTAAAGAGATGCCCCCAAAAACTTCTGGTTAAATCAACTCCCTTCGCTTCTTCGTCTGCAATGGATACGGCCGCTACTTCAAATACAGGTATGGGTAAGTCGTTTATGTTAATTCTGTTTTCAGGTTATTTTGCATTTTTCCAATTCGATTTTGATTGATAAATTTATGTCTCATGTTGAATTTTTATCATAATGAATTACTGACTCATTGTAAAATAGTGCATAATTGACAGTCAAGCGCTTCCATGTCTGAAAATTTGGAATGTTATTAGCCTTTGTTGCTTAAATATTAGACCTTGTTAATCTGATTGTTTTTAATAGAATTGGGAATTTGTTTATGCAAATACAGATTGATGTTGGTTTGTAGTTTCATATATATCTCTTAACAATTTGTTCCAATCTACAACAATTACATCTTTTGAGTTATTGTTTCTGCTAAATTTGACAGCTTCCAAGAGCAAGGTAGCTAGCTTTTTAGGACTTTAAGCATCTCTGACACTTAATAGCTTTGAGTAAATCCTAAGTTATAACAACAATTATCCTGAATTGGACTGACTAAATATTCCTAATTTTTTTGCTTTCTTGGAATAGTTCTTGAGGGCATGTAACTGGAGTTGGATCAATTAAGCTTAGAAATTTAAGATTTTGGGAACCCTTTACTATAATTGTATCTTAGCTTATGATAATCGTATTTCAGTATATGACATATTATAGGTGTCTTTATAACTATTGAAATCATAATGAGTAATAAATTTCGAATTGATATCTTGCATTGATCTGTGACATCTTCTCGGCCAAATAAGAGTAGAAATGAGAAAAGAAAATTTGTTATCATTCTTCACCATTGCGTTTTTATTACAGCTCTAGAGTTCATATATGAAGCATTAAAATCTATCTCTCCTTTTTTACTATATAACTCTTTTCTTTAACTTATTTGTTGATTTTCTAAGTAAAATTTTTTAATCTGATTTTAAATAATTATATATCAAACTACATGTTTATTATATGTTTGATAAATATCTATTATATGTCTGTTATAATACTATATCTTCAGTATTTTCTGCCTGCATGGCTTGGTGACATTTCTAAAACATGAATTCTTTGAATGCTTGCAGATAGTTGAAGTAAGACTGCTCCATCATAGCTGACATTGTATTCAATATGAGAAATATAATGACATTGTGTTCAAGTGTACAAATCATAGCTCATTGGTTCGAAATACACAGCACAAATTGAAACACAAGAGTGCTCCATCATCAGCACATGGATTATCACATCAATTTTGAAATTTATTTCTTTGAA
>CATIWQ010532188.1:0-10456 GCA_949673415.1 Euphorbia schlechtendalii
CTTCAAAATTCTCCTTGTAACTTCACCGATCTTTGACAGCTTCGATCCTAAGCCAAATCTTTAAGTTCCACGCATCTTTTTGCACATTTTTCACTCTTTTTTCATAGAATTCCACTTTAGATCATTTTACTCCAAGATTTATCTAGTATCTACATTTGCACCAAAAACAACTACATACCACGTGAAATCTTTTATATGAAGTATAAAAATGACTTAAACTATAGTGTTTAGTGTGTAAAATTAATATGATAAAAAGTGTAATTATACACTTATCATACCCCCACACTTAACTTTTTCTTTGTCCTCAAGGTAAATTCACTAGAAGTGTATAAATTGGTAAGCAAGTTCGTACCTCATTTGGCGAAAGACTATTGCAGTGAGTACCACATTCCACGTTGAATAAGATTTCAAGTAGAAGTTCGAAATTTCCCACAAATTAGTAATGTGCAATTTATATAGTTTAGTTGCATACCTTTTCTCTTAATGGAGAGTGAACCGAATTGCATATTTATATAAGCGTTATATGCATACTCAAATATTACCTTCTTGTAAGCATATTATAAAGTATAAAGTACATAGAAAGCACTCTTTGATAAATTTCTCTCAAGGCATTTTTAGGTAACCTAGGATGCTAAAACACTCTCAGTGGTTGCATTTTATGCTCCATACGACTCTCTCATTTTTTTCTTTTAAGCATATTTTTTTGAAGTACTTTGTACTTTGCACCCATTTTTCGTGCTACGTTTTCTTTTCTTTTTCACCCAATGAATGGTTGTAGTTTTTGCTCCGTACCATTCCTCACCTTTTGCATAACTTATTATTATCCTCTCTTTCTTTTGATTTTTCTTTAATACCCTCATCCTTTATTGATCAATTTCAAAGTATTATGGCTATAGTTTCCTAACACTTTAAACACACTCAATACTTATAGGACTTATTCGATATTTGCATTTAAAACTCATAGTAAGAATACCATTAGATATTACTCCACTTAAACTTATCGGAAGCATTAAACTAAAACTGTATAACTTATACTAATTCATGTCGCATCGAAATATATATCGAAACTTACTTGGAATGTTGCTGTCGAATGTTACTCACCACTCATCCTTGCCAATTGCTAAATGTTATGCTAATAATGCTTAAATTCAACATGTTCTCAAATTTTTCACTAACATCAAACTTGTAAATACCTAACACTCACAATAACCTTGGACAAATGTTTGTAAATTATAAGAAATGATAATGTATAATTAACAAAAATATCAAGAAAAATTTTCAAATTCTTCAATTTTTTTATTTTATTCAATTTTTTTGGTTTTTTACGGGATTTTTACAAATGTCCCCCCACACTAAAGAACACAATGTCCTCATTGTGAGACATCATAAAAAATCAAAATCTAAGCTAGTCTAAAAAACAGAATTGAAAAAATAAGGTAAAGAAAAGAATAAACCCGTTGTATTGTGAAGGAGAATCCGGGGGACTAGGAGTGAATTGACAATTTTGTTTTCTAAAGAATGAAAGTAATTTTCGAAGCATCGATTTATTACTTTTCTTTAGAATCTTCTTGTCTTTCTTCATAACTCCATGTTTTGCTTGGCAATTATTCAATTTAAGTTTCATGCACACCTTCCAATCTTCCGGAGCTTTTTCATTTTCTTCATCGTCTTCTTTTATTTCATGCATCGGGCTTTTCCTTTACGATGGGTAACGGTTGGATTTGATGGTCCGATGGAAGAATCTTCTTGAGTCAAATTGAGTTTCTTGGTGCAGTTGGTATAGGAGTAAAAAGAATAAACACTTTTGTGTTCATGGAGTAGCCCGGTGTTCTTCAAATAATTTCCATCCATGTAGCAAAAATACTTACCCGGTTGTTGGACATAGGGGAGTTCTTCTCTAGCACCCAAGATTATGGTAGTGATAATCTCAGCCGATCTAATATTACTTTTTATGCTCGTTGAGTTCTTCTTTGTCATATCCCATATGATATCCACAAATTCTACTTTTTGTTACATCATAGCACATGAAAGAATAAACAAGTTTTTCTTTTGGACCTTTGTATTCTCTACTCGACAAAATACCAAAGTGGAAAGGTATTTGTGGAGAAGAAGAAAGCATTCATCCTTAATAAGTTTGTTAGGAGAATTTTTGGGATCGAAGACTCTCTTACTCGATAAATTTGCCCAAACTCTATTAGGTTGAAATGAATCTGTCATGCTCGATGAATTAGCAATCTCAAAACTGAACCATTCACCCATCATCTCTCTCGTGACGAAGTATTGTTATCCTTGATTACGAAATTGTATTGCCCTTTTTCTTGAATCATCGAAATCGAATGTTACCAAACACTCGAGAATCATCTGTATTTTTTGGAAAGTGAAAAGTCATAAATCTTGTAAGACCAAGAGCTGAAAGGTAGGCTTCCATCTCTTCACGGAGATTAAGAGTTTCCAAGAAGACTAAATTGAGGAATATCATTCCAGTGATATCCAATTTGCTTAGCTTCTGAAATCTTTTGCCCTCTTCTCTTATCCTCAGTGGGAAAGGATAATCAAATTCTTCTTAAATTGATTGGGATCCTCTCTTATGTGCTGCTCTCTTCACATGAGTCATATTGGTTTTGAAGAAAAAGGTTTGAAAAGGTTTAGATGTTTAAATGTAGAAGATGAGAAAATCAGAAATTTGTAAGCTTTTTAGAAGGTGTGGTGGCTAGGGTTCAACTTAGACCTATTTATAAAGGTTTAATGGGTCTCTAATTGGTCATAAATGGGATTTTAGCCGTTTAGGCTCAAAACTAGCCGTTAATGGCAGTTACGGACATCTGTTCTCGATATGTAATGGTTATATTTTCCCCGTATCACAATCGTGAAGGCTAGTCACGATCATGACTTTCTTCATGATAGAAACAGAATGTTTTGATATCCAGTGATCATGAGCATGAATTGATTCATGGTCGTGATATTCTTTGCTCTTCAAATTTCTTCAATTTTTAGACTTGTACCTATAAAAACATAGAAACACAAACACAAACAATCTTTGTTAAATACAAACGATAAATATATACTATTATACCTTGAGTAATCATGGTGATGATAGCAATTGAACATCAACGTCTTGTTGTTCAAAATTATTTCCATATTTAACAAATATTTACAAGAAAACATAACAAAAGAAAACAAACAACAAACAAAAAAAACACAAATAACACAAAACAATTTGAAATCTACCTATACAAATTTTCTAAAATGAAAAGGTAAGAAACTTATTCAGGTGGAAATGAATGATTCAATCATCTGATCAATCTTATAAGTTGACTCCCGCAAATCCCTTTCAACACTACATACCAAAATATGGATATTGCTAATCTTACGATGAATAGAGATTTGTTCTTCCATTAATTCATTCAACTTCCTTTTAAGATTGGTTAAACTACTTCCTTCTTTCCTAGCAATTTCTCTTTCTTTTTATCAGCTTCTACTCTCTCATCCCATGAGTTCCAATTATAGGTTATCCCATTCTCACCAATACACTTGGTTAGAAATCCCTGCTTGAAGAAAATTTCCGTAGTTAACTCTAGAATTTTATCTTCATCGATAAAGACTTCTTCACCACTTGGTAATATCCCAATTTATACTAACAAATTCACCATTGTTCGACACCCGTACCCTATCCTACCAGGATCAATTGCGATAAACATAAGAGTCCCCATCATAATCCCTGATACGTCTACAAGTAAGCAATTCCAAACCGCTTCCAAGATAAACAATTCTTCAGGAATGATCGTGTCTGAACTAGATCTACCGAAAAGCGCACTACTTAGATAGAAGTGTAAAGTGAGAAAATAGGGGTCTCGGATCCACTAGCTATAGGCAGATTCCTATTTGTAATCATCTTTTCCAGTAAGGCAATTCCATGTTGGTACTGGATCCCAACTAGGAAGCATTTTGTAGAAACAATCTTTAGGGAACCCCAAATTTTGCTCCAACTTCTTCCTTGATAATTTATATTTCTTTCCTTGATGTCGATACTCCAAATAATTCATCTTAGGATTCATCCATACTAACGAAATAAGCATTTCCTTACAGTTATCTTCACTATTCCCAATATTCATAGAGGAATAGAAAACGAAGTTTAAGATTCCTAGGTAATACATTACCCTCTTGTAGATTCCTAATTGAACGAAACTATTCTTATGAATGACATAAGAACTAGTGAAATCTGCATCCGTGATGGTTTCGAAATGATCACCTTCCTCTCGAGAGCGAATAGGAAAAGGTGCTTCATACCATTCTTGCAGGTCTGAAGGAGGAATAAGAACAGATTTGTTTGAGTGAACCATTTTGATGAAAAAGGGTTGATTGATTTCAAGGTATACAATAGAAATTTTAATTGATAGAAAAGAAATTTCGGATATTTGAAGTGAAGAGTTATGAGAATCACACCCTATATGTAGAACTTGGGAGAAACCATAGAAAAACTGCTCAAACTGCTGCAATTTTCGCTCACATCGCGATCGTGATTCTTGGTCACGATCGTGAGTATACTACAAGCAAGAAATAGAAAGTTTTAATCAGGAATTCACGAGTGCGATAGATAGCCACGAATGCAAATAGGAAAATAGAAGAAAATTTTCTATTTGTTAAGAATTAAGATGAAATATTATGACGTATCACCTCCAAGATGATTATTTCATAAACTTTTCATATCTAGAATAAGATTAGAAAATTGTATAATCAGGAAATGAAATAAATAGATATAATTAATCTCTAGAACGTACTTGCTTTCCCTAGGCAATTCGATCTCTAGAATGAACTTGCCTTCCCTGGATAATTAAATTTGTAGAACGCACTTCCCTTCCCCGACAACGGTGCCAAAAACTTGTTCGTCACTTTTCTACTGATAAGTTTAATAACTTTTTCACAAAGAGTTTGGCTATATATTGATGGTGCCAAAAGCTTGTTCGTGTAAAGTATAGGTGTTGTCAATACCACTTATCAAATAGAAAAATTATGATAACTGCAAGTATACAGTTGCAATGTAGTTTTAAAAGATATCGATCCCGCAAGGAAGGATGAGCTCTAAAGATCAACAAGGAAGATAAAAGAAAGAAAATAAAATATATTGTTATTTTGGATAGGAGGGTTAGAATGAAGAATTAGTTAATATATATATGAAAGATTAGAGAATCTAAATATATAAATTTTCCCAACGAAATAAGGATAGCAGAGAAAACATGCAAGTTCAATAAAGATGTTACGATTCACTAATCTAATCTAACAGACTCGGTTCAAAATACCTAGATGTTCAATTATTCGCTGTAGAGCAACACATGAAATAACTTTTCTAAACCTAGTGCAAATGAATTATGACAATTATATAAACCTGGACAACATCAATACTATGCTTAGTATGGGTCACTCTCACATAGCCACATTTAGCAAGTTACCATTCCAAAACTGTTGGCTCACTAAACAACGTTATATCACAGATCTAGTGATTATACACGATATTGTTAACCCTGAAACTACTCTTAAATTTAACTCCAACTCATATAACTTGATTAATATAAAAGACTTAAAACAAAATACGCATTGTGACACATAGACATATCATAAACTTCGAAATAGAAAGTATAAGTAGAAAGTAAAGCAAAGTTGTAAGGTATGCAAGTGAAAGCTAAAGTTGATTAAACAGTATCCACTCTTTAATGGGAGTCGTCAATTCCCGCAATTCCTACATCTGCTTTTAAATCGATCTTGGCCTGTACAGAACCTCCGCTAGGATGCTATTCTTTATGAATATCGAACAAACTAATATTGAAGAACAAAAAATTTTATTGATAAGTGATTTGCAAGTACACTTATACAACAATCGATCGAGAATATAGAGAAATCTAGTGATCGAAACAAGGATTCGAATCACTTAAACATTTTCTTGCTAACACTTATGAACGTAGCGAATTCTCTATTTATACACACACCATATCTCACTCATGAACTCTAATGCACCACTTACTGCACAAAATTGTAAGGTTTGGAGCCCTATTCGTAGAGATCGAAGGGATGCGTCTATCCATAAAAAGAGTTGTGTCCATTGGTGAATGATTGTATCACTTCACTGTGATTGGTTGAGAAGCTTCAATCTAATCCATAATGGATAGGCACATTTTCATGATTGGTTGATTTCTGATAGGTGTCTATTCATTGGTAGTTGATGGTGGTTGATCATTCTTATCTAGCGGTTGGTAGTTAAGAAGATTAAACCAGAAAACCATCAAAGTTGCGATCACGATATACAAGTTGCAATCGTGAATCTTTGATTGGCAGACTTCTGTTTTGAAGAAGAACAAGCCGCGACCACGAATGGTTGTTGCGACCGTGAATTGCATTTTTCTTCAGAATTCTCCTTGTAACTTCACCGATCTTTGACAGCTTCGATCCTAACCCAAATCTTCAAGTTCCACGCATCTTTTTACACCTTTTTCACTTTTTTTCATAGAATTCAACTTTAGATCATTTTACTCCCAAGATTTACCTAGTATCTGCATTTGCATAAAAAACAACTACATACCATATGAAATCTTTTATATGAAGTATAAAAATGACTTAAACTATAGTGTTTAGTGTGTAAAATTAATATGATAATAAGTGTAATTATACACTTATAAAAACCCAACATGCATACATAAATATCACAACATTTTGTTTGCAAAAAAATTAAGCAGGATTACCTCGAATGCCCTATTTTGCTCAATGATCAAGTCACAAGAAGATAGGTAGTGATGGACGTGCATCTCAGCATTAGCTCGAGGGACCTATCATGATAAAATGAAAGTCAAGCTAGGAACCAGGAGTATATGAAGCAAGATTTAAAAAGATAAGGGAAAGAGCCTTATGTGAGTGGTGTCTTGAGGAGCAAATGAGAGGGTATATAGAGTCGAGGGTAGCATATGAGTCTACCACTCCCCCACCCTCGCCATCAGCGAGAAGGCCATCTCTAAGGGGGTTGTGAGGTGACCCTCCATGAATCCGAACACGTGGTACATCTGGTCTTGCAAATCAGCCTAGTTTGCTTAGGCCTGCTTGCCCGTACCAGTATATTTTGAGAAAATAACAAGTACACGATAAGCATAAGCAAGGTTTAAAGGTGAGTCATACCCTGGAGAAGCCCACACCACCGCCACCATAGCCCTTGTTAATGGCACCACCATCATGGGCCCCACTACCAGCACTACCTCTGTGGCCCAGACTGATATCTGGACCATCATCTCAACTGCCTCCTCTGAGGTGTGCCTCGATGTCCTCATCATTTGACGGGTCCCTAGCCACCATCTCTATTGACTTTTAGCTATGCTAATCCTTAGTGTTATCAAGCGAAATGCGAGGGTGAGGGGGCAAAAGCAATTGCATGTGCGCCCGATAGTCCATGCCGATGGAAAGAGCCATCTCGCCATTCCCATCCAAGAACGTGGCCTAATCTTCGACCAAGGTAATCTTCAGATTGGGCCTAAACACCTCGGTAGGAGGATGAGGAGGAACTGGCTGCCGGTCCATCACTGTGGTCCGCCAGCCTGGAACCCTTTCCCCAAAGTACTACTCTAGGGAAAGTGGACACTCAATCACGAGCTGGTGATCATCTATAGCTATCCTTATATTCACCATCGCCTCTCGATTTGGCATGTCGGTCCAGGGATCGGAAGTAAGCTATTATGAGAAAAGAAGGATTTTATTGCAAGGATTAACAACAAATCATAAGGCGAAGAAATAATAGAGTTGTTTAGGGGAAACGGATGGAAACCAGCTTAATCATCAGATGGAAAAGGCACTATTGGTATGCATTCCGCCACTTGCCCAGACCGCCAATCGGTCGACACCATATGGCCTGGAAATGCTCTCCATGGATAATATCGGTCTTGAAGACCGGATGAGGAAGGATGTGGTGCTCAAAGGCCAAGACCTGTAAAAAAAGAGAAAGAAACAATCAAACGAAGTAGTAAAAATCATGAATCAAGTAAAAGCAAAAAGTCTAAATTAACTACTTGAAGTAGGACATGACTCAGCTTGAGCACCTTATCATGCACCCTCACTACGTAATCCAGGTCATAATAGAACTGGCCTAAAATGGCTCATGGTCAATTCTACATCAGGATCACTGCTATGTCCTTTACGGATGATATCAATCCATAATTAATCTTGCTAGAAGTAACTGGGAAGAACAAGCCTGTGAATAGCGAAATAATGAAAGAGCGGACTTACCGAGCTCGCTATTCCTCGGGTACCACATCCATCGGGCACTTGTAGTTGTAAAGCTCCTTGTAAGAGAGCTTGCCCTACTGGGGCATGACACTTAAAAGCTTTGTCACTCGGTGGATGACCTGATGGGACATGGAGAACCGATCCATGAAAACATCAAAATGGATGGCCCCTCCAGTCCAAGATAGCCCCTCATCACCACTACGTCAGACTGTATGATGATCAGCTCACCCACCGATAAATGAAATGCGTAAGTTATCTCGAAACACCACCTGACCAAGGTGGTGCAAGAAGGATGGGATACATGTGGCATGTGTGCCAGCATAATCCATGCCAGCTCATCAAAGCCGATGGCGTCGATGGCTTCTCGAAGCTTCGGATCCTTGGCTGTGTGGTTCCACCATCTCCCTATAAGCCCTATGCCGTCAAAGTTTGTATAAGTCTACGGCTAGCAAAACAAATGGATAAAATGCCTAGATCAATCACGAAGTCAACGCACGATTTTGTATCCTTTTTTGCATCAAAATCATGCATTTTAAATCAAAACTTTCAACCTACAAGTCTTTGGAAACCTTAAGCGATGTTAAAATTACGCTTGGGAGCGACTTTTGGTGAAGTAGAGATTGTTTCTGTTTCTACTTCTATCATGTCGTTAATGGCATGAGCAATGTCTTTAACGACATTGCGTAATGTTTTTAATGACATTACAGCGACAAGAACAGAAATAGTTTCTATCATGATTCTTGCCCCTAAAATCTAAATTTTTGCATGAAAATCCCCCTACATTTGGGTTGCAAATCAACCTAAACTACCCTTAATTACTAAATAACACCTAATTATGCGTCAATTTCATGTAAATTGTTACTCTTTTCGTTTTAAATAAAAATTAGGTTTTAAATCTAAAATGTTAAAAAACTCGAATTGAAGGAGTTTTCGAGATACTTGGATGATGGAGGCATGTTCTGAAAGCCTCGGGCATAAAGTATTGATCCTGGAGTTGTGCGAAAACCCAAGAAAGTCATCTATTTCGTCGAAGCAATACCCCTTCACCATGGAGCATACTCTAAACCCATGAATGTTGTGATGAGCATGAAGAGACAGGGAGGGAATAATCTTCAGGTTGTGAGACTTGATCTTCCACAACATCTTTCCTAGATATTAGAAGAAGAAATTAGAGAAGATATGAGAAGGGGGTAGTTTTTCGGATGTATGGGGATAATGGAGGAAAGTCAAGTTTTGTTTTTTTAACCTATCAACGCAGTGTTGTTAATGACAATAGCAATGTTGTTAACGACATGGGCTTTCAGCACAGCCCATTTTGGTTTGATTTTAGCCCAAACTCCTTTTAATTTATTCCAGCTCATTCACAATATATCTTAACAGTATAAAAGGCTCGAAGGGGAATAAATTAACCTCCTGGGGTTTAGCCAAATATTTTTTTACTCGATCGTGCAACTCGGGAAAATTAAGAAACACTCATATTTTAATTCTTGATTGAAGGGGAAAAACTTTTTGCTTGCAGCAATCTTAATAAGAATTAAAACATGAATTCATGACTTGCATTTTCTCACAAATCTTATCAACCTTTCCTAACTTTGTACAGTCATACAAACTTTCTACAGTTCGCACATTTCCTAACTTTTTACAGTTAAATGAACTTTCTACAGTTCACGCCTTTTCTAACTTTTTACAGTCAATGGACTTTCTATAGTTCAAACCTTTTTTAACATTTTACAGTCAAATGAACTTTCTATAGTTCCCCCCTTTCTTATTTTTTTAAAGTCAAATGAACTTTCTACAGTTTGCACCTTTTCCAACTTTTTACAGTCAGACAGACCTTCTACAGTTTGCACCTTTTCTAACTTTTTACAATCAAGCAAACAATCTACAATTTGCACCTTTCCTAACATTTTAAAGTCAAACGAACGTTCTATAGTTTGCACCTTTTTTGACTTTTTACAATCAAACAAACTTTCTATAGTTCGCAAATATTCTAACTTTTTATACTCATATGAGCTTTCTATAGTTCGTACCTGTTGTGACTTTTTACAGCTGTGAGCACGGGATTTTGTACTAGCTCGTGCATTCAATGATGACGGTTTTTCGAGAAATTTATCCTCGAATCACACGATTTTCGACCATCCGACGATCTTCATATGGGAATCCTCCTCAGACGTTTTAAATTATTTAACTAAATAAAAAA